>VXBJ01005882.1:818686-830460 GCA_013400055.1 Nycticryphes semicollaris | reverse complement strand
GCACCTGCCACTTCCTCTGAAAGAGGTCTTCCATTCCTGTAATCTTACGTTTCTGTTTTCTAGCAGGTTATCAACTGGCCTAATGTCAACATCATATTTTTATTTATAATGCATGGACCTTCTTTAGTATTTAGTGACTATTTAGGAGAGAAACATTGCTGGGGGTACTTTAGATATCCTCAGAGCAACCACATGTCCTCCATTGTTCCTGTTTGAAATACCTACTTTCTTTTTGTGTAGATGATTCTTAGAAGCATTTATTGTTTGTCATCTTTGCTGGGAAGATTTCCTACTTTGACATGCTTTTAGCTGTCTTGTTCATGAAAGGGAACATCCTCTGCTGTTTAATAAGGGTGAGTTGCTTGGAAGCTTCATCACACTGTTTCTTCTACTGTGGTCTCCTAATCAGAAATCCATTTTAGCTTATTTGAAAATTCAAAATTCTTTGGTTTGACAAGTTATCCAGAAGTTGACTGTATGTATGTAAGGTAAAAAAGGATATTCTAACAATGAGTCTTACATGTCCCTTAAGCCTGCTTGATGTTTATGTTCACAATTTGTATGTGGTGTTGCAAACTCATTTGATTGTGTGTCATAAAAACCTGATGCTGCATACATCTGTCTACAGTATCATGACACATAATTGAAAAAAAAATATGTTTCTTTACTATATCATTTGAAATAACTTTTACTACTTAAGTACTGAAGCAGCGAACAAATCTACAGGCAAATGTATCCTTTTCAGTGTGCAAAATGTGCTAACTACATCCGTCTTCTTTCAGTCCCAACGATTGCACAAAAAGAGAGAGCATTAGGGTCTAAAATCATGTATAAGCAAAAAAATAATGCAAATAAACTAAAGAATATAGCAAGACAAGAAAAAATAAAACAACACCACCACTGTACCTAAATAATTTTTATATACAGAATATATTCAAAATAAGTTTTTTGATCATCTGGTCAACAGACCTGCCCAATGTTTTTTACTATTCACCACCCGACTGTACAAGAAATATCTCTGACTCCTTAATAATGTGTTCCTGGCAGTAATGCTTTCCAGGCTCCTCTATAAATACCTCAATGCAATGAGGAGTGCCAGGTGTTACTAAGTAAAATGCAAACATCATCACTTCTGAATGTGTGGAGTGGCACATAAGAAGGTATTGTCATACAAAGCAGAAATACAGAATAGAAGATATTCATCATTTGCTTGCTATACTTTGAGGGTATATTCTCTTCTTGGGACTGTATTAATATATAACTTTGTCTTTACTGAGGCAAGTTTTTGAATGTATAGAAGCCATAAGTCCAGTTTTTCACCTTTCTTTATTATACCTGATCTTATTTGTTTGATGGTGTTCATCACTTTCACAATTCCACTGATACTCTTTACTGTGTGTCTCAATAAATTTGTCTGATCCGCATACCATCTACAACTGCAGCAGTAAAAGGTGTCACTGGCTGAGGAAATGTGCCTTCTATAAATAGTACATATAATTCTCTTTTCTTCTCCTACATTGTCCAAAACCATTTTTATTATCTGTCACAACACACGGTTTATCAATGCCAAAAATTACAACATTCTTTTTGACAGAGAAGCTAACACTGACACTTTTCTAATGGAAAAATAAACCTAATTAATATTTCATTCTGCATGTTTAATAAGGGGAGCACCTTTGAAACCTTGTGGCAATTGGGATGTCTTCATGAGAAAAGAAGAAATAAACTTTATACAATAAACTCTAGCTATGTTAATTTTTTACTATTTTTGCCAAAAATCTACTTAGAAAGTTTCAGATGCAACTTTTTTTTTTTTTCCTTTGTCTCTCAAGTTATTTGTATGTTTAATTGGAAGAGGAATAAACTCAGAGACCAGAAACAATTTTAACTAGGTACTTTAGAAAAGTTTATTTTTGGTTTTTAAATTATTCCATCTCTGGAGACTGTGATTTGTTAGGGTGACTTTTACAGAACCAGGAGTATAGAAAAGGAATTTGGCAAAGATGAGACTGTATAATAGCCTCAGTGATTAAAGGATCATAAAACTGTATGTGTGTGTGAGAGAGTGAGTTGCCAAGACTTCACAACTTCTTCCATATTATCTTAGGTTTGCAGAAGAGTATATTAAATTGTGTTGGTAATATTTCATCTCACTCTCTGTATATACCTCCAAGACAATTTATTTTTTTCACAGACAATTATCTGTATTGCTATTTTTAATAGGATAATCAAATCTAGAGCCATGTATTAATGTGCATTTTATACCTTCTGTATTATTACTGTTTCATACAACTACAAAGACAAATATTGCACAGTGTTATCTCTTTAGTATAGCCTGGACAAGATAAATTCTTAATTTTAAATCTGGAAAAAATCCTATGAGTCATCTACTGTATTAATGAGACAACTGCAGCGAATGAGTTTGAACTACTTAAACAACAGTATACTTGCCAGGACCCTATTATAAAGTCCAAGATATTAAGGAAATATTTTTCATTTTTGCATTTTAATTTAATGAACAAAAAGGACTAGGCAATTCAGTTGACTAGGAACATATTTTTATTTATATAATTTCCTACAAAAATCCACATGCACTTGTATGTAACACTAAAAAGCATTCATTGCATTCTCCATAAATGACATAAATTTTTATTTCTCATCATTTTCCTTAACTGTTATTTCTCATAGTCTGAACAGCCTCGCAGGCACTGTGCAGTGGCAGTGTAAAAGTTAGTACTGGGTACTTTTCCCTTCTTCATTCCTTCACTCAGTACTACAGGATTTCAAATATTTTTACTGAAATATGTCACATCTAGTCTTGAGCAAGAAGAGATATTTTTGACATATTTGAACATTGCCTGCTCAAGCAATATTTTTATGAGTATGGGGAAAAATGGCTTTAATTAAGTAAAAGTTCCAATTTATTTTTGCATTCCTATCTCAGGAATGTGTATAAAGGTTTAAAATTGTCAATCTTTGTCATACTCAGTGCATACTAAGAAGAGGATGTGTGCTCTTTATTGCTGAATGCAGGCATATCTGTAAATGGCAGTTGAGGAAATATTTTTCCCTGTGGTTTCTCTTTTGCGAACTCTAATCCCAGGAGTTCAGCAGCAACAGCAGGGTCTATGTGGATGAGTGAAAGAATATATTTGCTGAACACCCATAGCACTGACCAGCTAGGCACTTGCAGTTAGTACAATTCATAGTCTCTCATCCTTGTCATATTTCCCCTTTTGGTCTGGCAATAGCAATATAGGGGAACTAAGGGCATTGACAAGTCCTCGTTGTCAGTGTACTGCACAGGTACTCAAAAAAGACGAGAAATCGCATGTAGTGAGGGAGCATTAAAAAATACCAGACATTAAAATTCCCTAACCCAAATATCAGCCTACCTGCTTATACAGAACACATAATATTATTTTTTTTTTTTAATTAACTATCCTCATACCTAAAGGTACAGTCAATATTTTTAAGCTATTCCATGCAGCAAGCAAGTTTGTGTATCCTTTGGTTTTTAAGGATGTAACTTGTGGAAATGAAACAAAAAGACTCATTAATAGTTCTATGCATGTCATGAGCTGATGGGCTGGAAGGAAATTTTCTTCATGGATAGCAAAAGGAGACAAAACTCCTTTTGCTCCTGTTTGCAGCCTTGATCATGGGTAGAAGTATAGTGAATATTAAAACCTTAAAAAATTCTTTATGTTCTGTTTTTATATTTACTATTGCCATCCTCGACAAGATGAAATTCTGTAAGGTACAAGGATGGAGTGGCAAATGGAACTAGTGACAACATCTGACCATCTCCTGCTTCCACACAGCATCTTTGGAGTTACTGAGGGAAACTATGGCTGAAATTTAATATTGTATAGTTAGTACAGGATGACAAAACACTTCCAGAGGGTAAATTTCACCTCTGGGAGCCAGCTGCCAACCAGTTCCAGCACCTACTCATTGGTAAACAATCTCTGTCACTGATTGCTTTTGTTCATGCAAAAGCAGCTGTAATAGGGTGTCACAAGAAGGCAATCAGCAGCAGAGAAGAACATAGTCAAGCCTTAAAGACAGCTCTGTGTTCCAAGAGGTGCTCTCCTGACAACCTCTTCAGGAGCCAGGTGAGCTCTTGCTTCACAGTGAATTAGAGCTTTTAATGGATCAGTGCATAAAAATAGTGGTAAGTATCCCTGTTTAGATGGACTGGTTATTGGGTAGCAATAAGTTGTACTGCAATGACGATCAGTAGAGCTCAGGAGTTCAGGCTATGTCTGTAACAGTAAATTAATGAGGAACATTGTTGTCTGTACTGTGAATTGTTGAAACAGTCCCTGGCGTGATTTTTTTTTTTGGATCAACTAGCGCTCTCCCAAATAATACCTGGGCATGTGTGTATGAGTAAGCAGAGGCAAGACACTAAGTTTGCATCCAGTATCTCAGATTTAGGAAAGAAAAATATTTAGCAACATCAATGCAGACTACTCTGCACCAGTAAGCCTCAAAGTCAGATAATACTTATAATCACTTTTGACTTATTTCATAGGTTTATTATCAATGAAACAGACGGTTGTGTGATTGCTTTACCCTTCATAGTTTCTGAACACATGAAAAAAATCTCAAGAGGAGGAATGGAGACTTTAGAAGCTCCACAAGACCCAGAATGCTCTGAAAACAACTGAAGGAGGTTGAAAGAAAGCGTCATTCCATATTTCCAAGCCATGAGCGACAGTAAAAAGGAAAATGACCATAAAACACTGGTCTTTCTGGCAGTACTTAGTTCTTTAGCACTTGATAGCTAGCCTTTAATAGTTTCATTTAACTTATTCAGAAAATGTTAACTATCAAACAGTATTTTACAAACTTGAAGAGAACAGTACACTAGACAAAAAAAGACTTTTAGACTTTTAATTTCACTGTGCCGGAGTTTTCTAACTTACTAAGTGCTTCTTTAGATTTTGAATTAAATACTGAATTGTCAAGCTTTACAGAGTTGTTTCAAAATGCCATCCATGCATAGATTTTTCAAAAATTCCTGCAAGTTTCTCACAGTCCAACTTATGAATTAGTAATGCATTGCCTTGAAGTTAATATACTTTGGGAATGGGAAAGTAGGGAAAGAGATTTTCTTGAGCAAAGACCACGTTCATTGAACAATGAAGGTTTGGCGCATCTGATACTGTCCACAAAGTCAAGTCAAATGTACTAATGTAGTGTTTCAAATAATGGAAAATATGAGAGGAAAATAATACCATTTATTAAAATTTTGAATGTTTTCCAGCCTGTTTTTTTTTTTTTTTTATTATCCTATAACTGAAGGTCAAATAAACATTAACACATGCAAGCCCATTATGGTTTCATTTACCCAGCTCTTAGGGGGCAAGGACACCCTACATCCAATTAGAGTTTTGCAGGTATCACGCCCTATTTCGATGAGGTTGGCCTGCCATATATGACATACATGAAGAGGGCACTACACACACTCAGGAGACTGACCTCCAGGGAGTTCTAAGGATGTTAACCCAGCTTTCAGAAGAGCTCAAACTGTCAATCAAATATGCCTGAGTAGATATGGTCAACAAAAATATTTTTTTGTGATTTCCATTTCCTATTGCAAATTGCAGCAAAACTTTCATGTCATATTCTGGGGATTGAATCACTCAACTCATATATTGAAAGACATATATATTAGATATAAAAATAAATCTGCAATATAGCATACCACTCTGAGCTATTATAACTAGTCAGTATAAAGGAAATTGAATGATACTTTCAAGCATTCATTCAGCATACAATTTAATAGGGCATTGTGCAATGTCTTTCTTCATTAGAAAAGAGGAGGGAAAAAAAGTACAGCAAGCAAAAAATATGATTTTCATTTGCAACCGTGGCTCAAGTAATTATGTTTACAGCATGAATTTTAAAATTTTCTGGTTATTCAAAACGTTAGTCTGCTTTTAATTAAGACCTGCATATTGGTTGAAAAAAATATAACATATTTGCATAGAAATAACCACTGCAAGCTGAAATCTTAATTTTAAGGCATTTTAATCACTTTCCCTGGACTGATAATTACTTCCAGTTGATACATTTGAAGTGATTCCTTACAGCAATTGCATATATTCACTCCAATTGTAGTTTTCAATGGTACTGAGAGATCATATGCATATGATATCTCTGCGAGTAGGCAAATCATATTTTTTGTTATGGCCTAATAATTAACAGAAATTCTTAGTTCATGTTTCTTGAGCCCCAACAAAATAAGTTTATAATTACTTGTAGCTCTAGGTAAGGCAAATATTTGATGTTATAGCAGTGAATCTGTTTTAGAGATATACAAGTCAGCTCATGATATATGTATCCTTAGCCCTAACCTGTAACAGTACTATAGGTATTAATAGCACAACCAAGGTCAATGCTACTGCATCCACTGTTGCTTCATGCTACAGGCAGATAACCTGGGAGACAGAGCTAGCAGAGCATCTAGCTAATGAACTCCCTTGAGACTGATGCTTTTCATAGGTGGAAAAACAGGAGATTGCTGTTAGCAAATTCAGTGCTGGAAAAAATAGTTAATATATTTTACCTATAAAATGTGTTTAAAACGTGATAAAAAAAATTCTCTTCAATGCAAAGAATCTGTAACAGGTCCCACTTTAAAACTCTAATTCTTTCGCAAGCTGAATACGTAAAACAATAATTGGATTTATTAAGACTTCTTATGAGTGCTGCTTTATGCTTGTTCCCTTTTGACATTTTCTCAGGAACACAAAAGGGCTCATTCTAAATTACAGAAAAAAGTATTTTTAACTGGTGTGAAAGAACAAAAAACTGTTTCAAGAAATCCACTGTTTCCTAACTCAAAATGACATTTTGAGGTCATGTGGAATAACTGTCTTACACCATGTACCAGAGTTATTAAGGTAAGTTGATGTTGGGGGTTTTTTTTATTAAAAATATGTTTTAGTGAGCAAACTTCACTAATAGATGGAACACCCAAAGAATAAGTTAGCTAAGTATATTGAACTCAGAAATATTAAATCAGCTTTTTTGGACTGCTCTGAACATTTCAGAGGATGCTTGGTGCAGGACTGATGGGATTTAGAGAATCAGAGGTACCCGAAGGACTTATCTGACTCTGTAAACTTTTCAAGGTTATATACGTTTGCATCCCACTGCAATTTCTGCTCTTTAGTTTAATCTTGCAGTTAGCTGAGCATTTTGTAGGATTGCTTCACAGATTTTTATTTTAAAGCTTCACAAGAAGTTCATAGGACAGGCATGAAAGAATCAAACATGTAGGAAGGAACTCATATTGACTCAAGTGCTTAATATGGAGGAGAAAGGAGGAGGAAAAGAAAGTATGCCAAAATGGAATATCTTACACACTTACAAACATCTTCAAATTTGCTATTACAGTTATGAGGACAGGGATGAAAGATATGAAACTAAAATGAAGTACAGACATTGCTGTAATACTAGTGGATGTGTTTATGGTAAGTTGGGAAACAAACTTTTAAAAAGCCTTTACTGCAGAAGTAGGAGAAGTTTGTGAACAATCAGCTTTATCCCCAGTGTGAATGCTGGCCCGGAGAAAATTCCCCAGTGGCACTTGAATTCTGTTCTTCTTAGTTTTCTTGCATAGGAAAAGTATTTTTTCTCTCAATATATTAAAATTACTTTCTCGAGAAAGTGGGAAGGAATAACTCAAAAAGTATGTGCAGTTTCTGCCATCCATAAGAGGCCAAAAACTTTAATGGAGAAATGGAGACGAAGGCAGTAGAGAAGGCAGAGGTTTAGGACTGAAGAGGAGGAAATAGGCAGGAGTTCACATTTCACAATTCTAAAAAATCCTTAAATTTGCACAGGGATAACATAGTCTTGGACAGGTATATCACTAAGGACAGTTGTTAAAGTCTGGGTTGCCAAAGGCATGAGAATAAATGAAAACGATGAAGGTTGCTGGCAATATTTCACTATCTACTTTCATAATTAAAATTACTAAGTTTAGGTTTCTTTTAACATACACATCAGGACTTAACTCAGTGAAAAAACAATCAAGACCAATTTTTGGTTGGAAAGAACAAAGGCAGAGAGAAAATAACAAGCTTTTCCTTTAAATGGTCGGGCAAGGTGCAACCCGAACTTCCCTATCTTGAGTTATAACATCCAGTGTGTTTAGGGTGGACCAAACAGATAAGCTCCATGGAAAAGGTAGGGCCAGACTCCGCACCCTTCAAAGTTCCCCAAAGAACAGAATTTGCACTGGATCTTCTTACACTGGTTCATCTTGAGCGGTTTGTCGGTTCTGCACCAAGCATCCTCTGAAATGTTCAGAGGAGTCCAAAACAGCTGATTTAATATTTCTGAGTGCAATGCACTTAGCTAAGGCCAAGAGACTTTCTTGGATCTAGTCTCCTTATTGCTAAAACAATGTTGAGTCTCCTTCCTTACCCACCAAATAGGAGAATTTAATAAAAGACCATAAAATAAGATTTATGCATATTTTCTATTTTTCTAAGCATTTTTATTACATGATAACATAGACTTGTTCAGTCCTGGAATGCCTGATATTGAATGTTACCTCTGGGGACTGATCCTGCATGCTGTACAACAGGAACTACAACTACTGGGCTTCAGCATAAGTGTAACCTATAATAAAGCCATTAAAAGTAATTAAGACAGTATCACCTGTATTCCTGTTTCAAGACATTTATGAAAGCTGTACAGAAAGGACAAGATTAGGTAACAAGTCTCTGTACCTTTGTGTTTAAAGTTTGTGAAGACCCAGTACAGGCTGGAGACATTTAGACACAAACCTCTTCAATTAGCTTCACTTATTCAGAAGGGTAAGACTTCCTTGGAGTATGCAACATCTTTCAGTAAATACAGAACTCAGTGCTAAAATCAGTTGGACCCTTGCATTCTTCCTTTTCTTTGTGTGGAATCAAGATGTTTAGGAAATGGAACAGAATGCTTACATTTTAATTGAAAGGCTGGCTTTGCATAATTGCTATGAATAGAAATAGTTAATTAAATAAGCTTATTTCTGTGCAATACTTCATCATAAATAAAATAGTGGCAGGGCAGTTACATTCTTCTGTACATACTACTTTTCGTATATGAAACTATTTGAAGGAGAATAAAGAAAACGTATATAAGGAGTAGTAATGTTCTCATAAGTTAGAAGAAAAAATCAATTCTTTTTTTCTTTGTAATAGAAATGATCCCACATTTCAGTTTTTGATTGCTACCTACCATAACTAATGCCATAATTCCACACAGCATTTTCATTTCAGTTTGACATTGGTTCAAACTGAAGTGACTGTAAATTATCTTTAATCTTGTGAAAGTGGTACATATAAAATAATAGTAATGAAAATAATAACTTAAAGTTAAAAAATATCTCCATAGATTTTTACTACATATAAATGAAATATGGAGTTGAAGTGTTAAATGCAGTCCTTACACAGGCCTGTCTTAATTTTTAATTCTAGAGACTGACTTGATATGGAAAAATGAGATAAAATGTGCATTTACTAGCAAGCAGCCTTCTTAATCATCATAGTAGTTACTATTGGCCAGACAAGTACTTATGAAGTATGGCATTGCTGTCGGCAAAACTATTTATCTGTATGACACTATATGTCACTTTTGAACTTCGACTTGACATCCATAAAATTACATTTTCATCAAACTGAAAGATCAAGCTTTCTGTGCTGACTCACTTGGGTCAACATTTTGCAAATGACTGGATTTACCACTTGAACCATAAACCCTTTGTGAATAATTTTGTGCATTGATGTTTGATAGCCTAAGGCACAGATCATAATTTCTGAGCTAAAGAAGAGGTGTCAAAGCAAAACGAATCTCTTTTCTGCATACCAGATTACTTATTCCAACGTGCTTTCTCATATGGTGGTTGTTAAATGTCTTATGAACTGCTAAATTAGTTGAATTCCCAGACACTATAAACAAGCTAATTCCCTAAAAAGTTATTTTTAGTACCTTTACAGTAGTTCAAAAGGTCAACTCCCCCGGTAGACTAAAAGCTTTTAATTGATAATAGATATTTTTTTTTTACTGGTGGGAAGACTTTGGCTTGATTTCCAGGTAGTGTTTACAAACTCAGCAGAGATATGAATTTCAGATGAGCGTGCAAAATAGAAAAGCTGCTGTTTGTTTCAATTGACTGGAGTGATTAGTGGTGTTTCATCTGTCTCAGTACCTGCAGCTTAGAGATGGATGAGATGTAACACACAGCTGGATAGCTGATCTCAGAAGAGTGATTGCCCATCATGCCCTACATGCCTTGGTTACATATCTGAAATGCTGGCTGGAAGTTTGCACAAAACTTGTCTGTTAAGAAGTTGTATCTAAGCAACTGCAGGTTTTATCCTTTTGGGATGTCAAAATTTTTTCGATAGAACAACTTTTCACTGAAAAATGTCAGTTATCCAGGCCTTCTGAAATGTCTCACTCAAAACAAAATGGGTTACACATGCTTTACCACAGCTCAGGGAAGGATATCAGGTAACTGCCCAGGATTCCTTTAAAGTCCACACCGATTGGATGTCAGTAGAAGTTGCAGGATCCCTTGGGATCTAGTTTAGTCCAGAACATCTTCATCCCACCAGACAAACATGCCTTCTTGTTATCTGCAGATGCTCTGTGAAACCAATATTCCAAGACTACCTCCATTAATGTCTTTTAAGAGAGCTTCAGGTGCTCTTGTCACCAGCTGCAGCAGGCAGTGTTTTATCCAAGAAACAGCAAGGACTGCCAATGATATCTCATCTAGAGCTTTTTAACAAAGAACAGGTGTGGATGCTGTTCTAACCACTAGCCCACTTCATTGGAATATCTTTGCGTACAGTGTGGTTTCTACATCAGCATGCCAAGTAAATGTTAAGCTCTTGAAGCTTAACAATGCTTAACAATGTCTGCATTGATTTTCAGACACCCACAATCTCCAGGTCTACCTCACAGTTCATCCATCCTTATAGTGATATACTTTGTATTTGTAGCTAAGAATATTGATTACACACCAATGTTTTGGCTGCTGCTGAGGAGTGCTTGCATAGCATCAAGGTTGTCTCTCAAGCCGTCCCCAAAAACCAGTAGGGCTGTGGGTGAGCAAGAGGTTGTGAGGTGGCACAACCAGGAGAACCGACCCAAACTGACCAAAGCAGTATTCTCTACCATATAGTGTCACGCTTAGCAACATGGGATTTGACTTCCAAAGCAACCACTACATATACAGAAGTCTTCCTTCCCAGGGAGTGGCTGAACAGCACCTGCTAAAGGGAAGCAGAGCATAAATCTTTTTGTTTGCTTTGCTTCCATGCACTGCCTTTGCTTTTCTTTATTAAACTGTCTTTATCTCAATCCACAAGTTTTTCATCTGATTTTCTTTTCTCCCTCCTCAGGAGGAGAATGGAAGAGTAGCTTGGTGGCCACCTAGCCAAGGTCAAACCACTACAGTTACATGTAAAATAATTCTTTATTGTATTTGTAAAGATCACTGGCAACACATAAGAGAACATGCTATGTCTTCAGCTGGATTTTTGAGCAGTTTATGAAGGCATAAATCTCCCATTTCCCTTGTGATTTTTACATGTCAGTGAAATGAAAACGAACAATGAGCTGCCAAGTCCACCCATGAAAAGACACTTTGGAATTCAACAAACTTAGTCCTCACCTTATGTAGGTGAATGAATCAAAAATTGTTCTCCATAGATGTAAAACTAGGGACAAGTTGACTGAAAAAAAAAAAAAAA
>VXBJ01005882.1:691169-818670 GCA_013400055.1 Nycticryphes semicollaris | reverse complement strand
AAAACAAAAAAAAAAAAACCTGAAAAAAAAAACTCCGAAAAAAGAATAGAGCTCTTAAAATTGAAGTAGAGCTGGGAATTTGTTTGGTTGATGACTGGGCAATGATGAGCCGGGAGGAAAATTCATGAAATAGATTATGTACACAAATTTGTCTTTTGTGACTTAGTACTATGTCAGGACAGGTGACTCGGAGACACTGTTACTCAGGATGTGGGCTATGGTTCCCTTTATCCCTCTCTACACTAATGTTGCTGGATGTCAAATACTCCCAGAGGGCAGAACTCAAGCTCTGTAATCCAAGATTTCAATCAGTGATGAATTTATCTTATGTGTGAATACAAGACATACTGCAGCTGTTTGTAGACTTCAAAATGGGGTGAAGTGCTCTTGCAGAATCCTTTTCCCACCTAGTCATAAAGCAAATACAGATGCCCTCCTCAGTAAAGGTGGTTTGTAGACCTAAGAAACCTATTATTCTGATCACTTGTATAGGGTGCTTTCTTCATTACTGACATTCCTGTATTTTTGTTCTTAAAAGGTTCCCACATTCCGTAACACACTTGTATTGTCAAAAGCGTAGCCATCAGGTATGTCAGTCTTTTTGTCACTTTGGAAACTGTATTGGGACTGTTCTGAGCAGCTTTGTGTTTATATTAATCACAGTTATATTGTAAATAATATTAATGTTATAATTTCAACCGGTAGGCACTTTCTACTTTGCTATTCCTTCTGAATCTCTCGCTGTCTTTCTCAGACGGTACAGGATCCCTCTGTTTTGTCATGCAGAGGTTTAGTGTTTGCTAATGGCTTCCCATTTAATCATATTAAAAGCTGAGGATTGCATTTCTCATATCAGTGAAGCTTTTTTGGAATCTTCTTCTTCATTTCTAGTAGTTATATCAGGAACAGCAGAACCCATGCCATGATGTTACTTAAAGGTTTTTTTTTCCCCACTTACTAGGAAATTCAGTTTTAACACTCAATTTGTTGCCTGGTCAATTAAACATTTATAGATTCTTAACAAACTCTATGCTTTAATCTACAATTTGAATCCAGATTGTCATTCGTTCACTGTGGTTTCTGCACTGATATTCACTTCGCATTTTCCCCAGTTTGCTGCAGCTTCTTAAAAGATTGATCTTCAAGCCAGCTACCTTTGCATGAAAAATTGTTTCTCATGATGAAAGTACACAGGCATTGTTGAGTGCTCTACTTGATTGAGGTTAACCTGTTATTCAGGTTATGACATATATCATCTGTACATGTTTTATATATGTAGTTTAGGCCATAGAACAATGATGGTTCCACCTGCTATTACCAACAGCATTCATCATTAAAATAATAGAGTCTATTCAGTCTGTCAGCAGTAGTCTTTAAATTAATTTGTTTTGCAAATAAACTACACTTAGTCTCTTAATACATCATTTAAGCATTCTGTAAACTAACAATGTTTTGATTTCTTTATTTTAACTACATCCCCAGAAATAGTTTCATGTTTTAATTTCAAAAAAATTGTAATCACCAGTTGCTTTGGGAGTAAGTTATTGTTCCACATCAGTTATTCTTTTCTCTAGGTCTCTAGTGAGGAGTATGAAATTACCAAACCAAGTGTGATTTTCGTCTCCTCTTGGATGTCATAAAATTGCAGCTTTTACTCACTAGTTACTTTAACAACAGTTACACAGTGTTGTAGGATCCCATCATGGAAAATCCTGTCCTTTACTGAGCTATCAAAGATTTATTTTTCCTTGTAGTGTTCAGTCTGGAGCTTGAGGTTTCATACATTTTGCCCAGTATTTCAAATTCAAAACTCATCAAAGTTGCTGCTGCCTTCTCCTCTGCAGCAAATAAGATATGAAGGAATTGTATGTCGTCAGTGGCATTTAAGAAACTGCAGAAACCTTCACAGCTGCGAGCTGAAGCGTGAACGTAAAGCGTACTTGCTATTGTGCTTTATGGAGCCATGCAGTATACTCCTTGTACCTACCAATGAAGTCATTATTGTATTGTAAATTCACCCTCATGCTCACAGTATCCTTACATTCCTATCTAGGTGTTCTCTAAACAGCCACATTTACTAACTGATACAGTTACCCCATCCATAGCTACATATTTGAGACTTTGACTGAAAGCCAATTTCCTTTTGTTAGATTAAAATTATTAAAATATGTATGGGGGAAAAAATCATTTATATTCAGGACATGAAAAATGTCAGAGGACATTTTTGCAGTTTCATTACAAAGCAAACAAACTGGGATTTTGGCTGTTTATTTTATTTTGAGGTTAGGGTTTTTTTGTTTTTTGTTTTTTTTTTTTTCCTCTGGTCTGCAAAGAGTGTTCCTGTCTTCCTGTTAGTGTGAATGATCAAATTCCCTGTTCTGAACCTATCAGAAGTTGCCTTGCCAGTGTCACAGCCTCTGCTTAGCCCAGACGGGCAGTGTGAGGAGTCTTCAGCCAGCTGGGGGTGACAGGGCAGGGAGAAGGACGTAGGGACTCACATCTCAGGGATATGTACGTGATTTATGTGGGTGCATTCACACTACTTGCAGGTCGCTGGGAGCACTGGGCACACTCAGAACCTGAAGCACCCACCTCTCCCACACTCCTGGAAAGGGATGTGCCTGTAATCCATATGGCTGGGAGGGGTAACTGTGACCATTCATTGGGATTAGAACATTCTGGGATGTATTACAGAAGGGTATTTAGAAAATCATAGATGCATATTAACCTTTTTAAGCATCTAGTATTGTGGTTTACCTCTTATATTGCAGTTTATCTGTTTACGTGCAAGTGTTGATCTTGCTTACATGGTTCACTGATTGCTGGTTAATTACATGTTTTTAATAAATCAATAAACCACTTCAATTCTGATTTGGTTCAGCTATGTGAACTGAGCAGTTTTTGCCTGAGACAGCCATCTGGTGTTTGTGATTAACAGGCCAGCTGGATTCTGCTGCTTACTTGTGTTAAAGAAACAAGTGGTTCCCAGCTAAGGCAGGAGCTGGATTCTCCAATACAGCTTTTTGCTCAGTTCTCATTTAAACTATTCATTACACTGAGAGTTTGTAAAACTGCTGACGCGTTAGTAATCACTGGGAATTCATTGTCGCATTTCTACACCAAGAGCAGAAATTCGTTAAGCACAAGTGCTTAACATACTTTTGGGGTCATTGCATGCTTTTATATAAAAGGAAGACACTTGCAGAAAAAAAATTATGTCAAGTCAGGTCATATGCTGATATCCTGTGTAATACATATATGTGTATTTAACCTCAAGAAAACATTTCTTTGTTAATTCTGAGAGTTTTCTTTCTTTTACAGTGTACTTGGCTGTTGTCCAAAAAATAAGATTTTTAATATATATAATATATATACATATAATTCTAGGCTCTATTGATGTCTGCTGAATGTAATGAATTATAGTGTTTTCCAGCATATTGAAAGAAAGCAGTATTTAATAAGCACAGACCTTTGATAGGTCTTTGGTATTTTCAATAGGGGGACTCCTCAGCCATGTACATCTTTTCCCTCTGGTCCTCTGTCTAGATCATCCTGACTTTAGCAAACTAAAATGATGCCATAGCCAAGTGTCCCCTTTTTTCATTCTTTTGTGTGGTTTCCCTCCTGAATGACAGTTGTAAATACATTAATATATTAACCAAGATTCACTGTTATTTTCAGTATTCCCATGCAGCATCAAATATTTTCATTTATTCATAACTTTTAGATGAGTGCTTCCTGAGAAACCCCAGGTCAGGACAAGGTCCCAAACCTGCAGGTCTGCAAGTCCCTGCTAGGTGCCCAGGCAGTGCTGGCAATGAAGCTTCTGAGCTGACAGCAGAGAGGGAAAATAAATGGAGGCAAAGGAGTAGAGAGACAGGAGAGGACCAGAGAGAACACTAGAGAAGGGAGGGAAATGGGATTTGGGCCTGGAATGGGAACCAAGCAGACAGGAGGAATGGGAGGCTGGAACTGGGCTTTTTTAAGGAGATAGGAACTGGGAACTGAACATGGGGCAAAAATGTAATGAGCATAATGGAAATGGGGAATGAGTCACTAAGTAATCGAAACTCTGACATGGCAGAAAGTTATGAGCATTAACTACTTGCAAATGAAGATATTTCTCAAATCAGAAACACAGAAAATAAAGAAAAATAACAGTATTTAACCCGATCCTGAAGTCATTTGCTGCATATCATACAGGAACCCTGTAGCTGCCAGTGGAAAAATATCCAGGTCTGCAAAGCAGTATTCATCTGCCCTCCTCTGGCTACTCTTTCCAAAACTCTTGCTTTACTCTGTCCATGTCTTCCAACTTTTGCTAAAGACAAAACAAGTACATTTTAGAGAATAACTACATGATCCTCCAGCCATACAGTGCACCAGTTAAAGGAGCAACTGTGCAAAAATTTATTTGTGATCATGTAATAAAAGGCTGCATCCTGATGTGTATAATCTGCTGAGAAAATGTAGCTAATTGAGGAGTTTCATACCTTTTGAATCCTTCATTTTACAACCTTAATAATTAATTTTCTTGTTGGGAGTATTCTTGTCTGAAGTTAAATGTATGTGTTACCCAGAAGCTCCAATGTGCTTATAACAAAAAAGGACAACTGCTGGTACAAGGGTGTAGTAATGTACTTTATCTCAAAACTAGGAAAGTTAGGCATATGCTGATAATTCTTTCCTTCCCCACTTTTTAAGTATTGGCCAGCTGTCAGCTGTCAGGGCAGCTTTACAGGGCAATGGATGTCTTACCAGGGTTACTGCTGACAATGCAAAAAGGAGGCAGCAAACGATACCTCAGAGGCACAAGTAACTAAATTGGGAGGGGCAAGGCAGCCAAACCAGGTTAACTAATAGAAAATAAAAGGAACAAAATCCTATAACAGTTGCAACAGTCCTTGAGGGTGAGGACAAGGGCTTTGACCTTGATGTGCTGGAGCAAGAAAAGCAAGTGCTTAATCACCCACACAGAATCATAAGCAGCTGTTCTGGTCTTCATGCAGATACTCATACAGTCTGACAATTTGCTTAGCATTTCAATTAATAAAACATTTTATGAAGAATCAGTTGTACCTCCAAATTCTCATCTTTTATGTAAGTTTTAATTACTTATTAAACACTTGCAGCTTTGCTTGGGCTACACAGCCTGAAAAAATAATTTGCCCTTTCTGAAATGTAACATTAAAAAATATCTTTGCACAAAATTTCCTGTCAGATAGAAGCACAGGAACCATCCATTATTTCAGTACAGCATGAACATCCTAGGGTAGGTTGAATTTGCATTTTCCAAAGGTATAATTTTCCCAACAGAAGCCTGCATTTCCTTAAACTTTCCTTCAAAAATTGCTTCTGACATAAAAGAAGAAAAAATTCTTCAAAAATTATCCAACCGTACTATTTCCTGGAAAGAGTTCCTTATCTGCTGATGGTACCATGCTGTTATGCAGAAGATAGATACCATGACAAGTCTCTCTCTCAGCTCTCAGATAAGGAGATGGGCATGGTGTGCTTCCTACTAATCTCCAAAAAGCCTCCACCCAGATTCTGCCTACAACAACTGATGCACAAAGGCTGAGTGTCTGTTATCAGCCAAAGTGAGTCCTCACAAATGTACCCAACACAACAGGATCTGCTTCCTGGCCACTCTTATGCCAGGGAGTAGTAGGTCACTCTTTGCTCCCAGGGATACTTCCGACTGTGAAACAAACCCAAAGGTTTATTGGACAGAAAACTCACAAAGAGGGATAGTGGCTACAGGATTCAATACAGCTCTGAACTTTTAGCAGTCAAGCGATTGTATCAACATTGTGTTTCTGTATTCTACTAGCTTCTGACATTGTTATATCTATATTTAATAAAATATTTATTAACAACAACATTGTACAGGTCTAGTTCTTACAGTTAAAATCAGAACTTCAGGGAGCATCACTATAATTTTATAGAAGCCTGCATGTCAGGTAAAGTACTCTGATAATTGCCGTTATCAGCAACTGAGACCTCTGAACACCTTCAGGGCTCGACTTCCAATTGCTACTGGGACAGAACACATCACAAACACCTGTTTAAACAGACTATGTGTTTTTCTGTTCACTGATATAACACCAGTTGACACAGCAGTTTTATACTCAACTGCATTGTTTTTTTTATTAAAGAAATTGATTGGAAGAGCCTAATGGTAGAACTGGCAAGGTCAGATGGCTCCAGTAATGAAGTACACGGCTGGCATCATCCTCAGTGTTCCCTGGCGCACAGCAGCACATACAACGTGCCAGTCACCTGGCACACCTATAATGGCTTATTTTCATTTGGCACATTAAGTAATGTGCTGAGCTTGCAAAGTGAGTAGAGCCTGTGTATACAAGAGGATTAGTTCAAGCTTTTACAAATTAACGATTGGATATCCACGTGTGCACTGAAATAAATAAATAGCTAAGCTTGGACAAAAAATAAATAATGGGATCTTGGGAACAGATTTCTAAGGATAAAATAAAAACTGTGCATGGTACAAATGTCGCCTTCTGGTCTACACATCACACTGTAGTGATTTTTCATTTTACATGTATTAATTTTAAACATTCAAACATTGATGCCTAACAATGAAACATCAAGGCAAAAATGACATTCGGAAAATGTAATATAGAAAAGACCATTGGGTCTTCCATCTTTTTTGTTAAATGAATGTGTAGGGGAAACAATGAAATTTAGGCCAAGATTTAGAAAGAGGTATTCATCCATTTTGCCTAATGTTTTTTAATTCACATGTTGCTTTTGTGCCTAGAATATATAAGTGCAATATAGCTGATGCTGAATGGAACTGTGATAAAAGGCCATTTAGATTTTTCATTTCATTCAGGATCCGTATTTCTCAGTAAACAATGTTCAAGTTAGGGAGAACATACATTAGAGAAAATTCTCTCTTTAAAAACATGAATCTTCTGATTTTTCTAGTACTTGGTGTTTAGAAGCAAATATCCACAAACTATCTAAGGCTGCACTATTCAGATATTGTTTCAGGCTTCACTTACAACAAGTACTAATAACGTTGCAATAAAACCTCTACTTTTGCAATTAAAGTCTCTTTAATAGGTTCAGAACAAATACAACATTAGTCTGGAAATGAAAAATTATTCAGAATACCACCATCTTTGATGCTAAACTAATAGTAGAAAGGGTTGAGGAAATGAGGATCAGTAATACAGTTTTAGTATTTTAGCATGCTGTCATCTCATTTAGTAAGTATATATAAGCATTTTGTACCTTCTGTATTGTGATCAATCCAGCTTTTAAAGTGATTCCATTATGGTCATCAACATTCTATTCCTCTCCACAGCAAAAATGCAGAGCATGCTTTATTTCTTTTATAAATATTAACAGACGCAATATAACTTTTCAAGAAATAATCAGATCATATTTGTTTGCTGTAAATCACAGTAGTAACCTCAGGGATATATTTTCTTAGTGACAAACACAGAGAAATTCAAGAACAACTTAATCTTTTGTAGAATATATTGAGAAAAGCCTTCCTTCCAGCTCAATAAAAATGATTTATACTAATATCTTACCTTGTAATTAAACCAAAGAAACAAACATAATTGTACGAATCTTATAAACCCACATTACTGTTTTTCTCCGATGCTTTGTCTTCTTTTTGTTTCTCTGTTGTTTCCTTAATGATTAGATTTTTATTAACTATCATTTCTCATTAATGTGTTATGCAAAATTATGTTTTGAGCACATCGGGGTTTTTTCCTTTGATGTTTTTATTACACAGTTTTCTTCTTATATAGATAGATTAAATTTTTTACACAAAGTTAACTCCAAATTCAAATGACTACCAAAATGAATGAAGAATGTTCAATAGCTATGTTAATTAAAGTTTGCCTCTCAGTTCATACATTATCTGTAGCAGGCTGCAAAATCTGTGTAAATGTATGTAAAGGTACATTTATTTTAAACTATATATGCAGTTTCTCTTAGTTATTTTTGTATGTGATTCATTTGTAAATAGCTTGTTAAAAATATTAATAAACCAGGAAATTTTTATTGGTGCCACCCACATGGTGTATTTCTGTTATTTGATTTGATTAATTTTACTTCTACATTTGGTTTTCCAATGCAAATGCACTCTTTTTTCATTCAAAAATTATTTTTTGTAAGTAATTTCCACTAAATTGCATATAAAATATATTGAACCGTATATATATGTATGTAGTACTTTTAGCATGATTTTGTTGTAGAACACCTATGAGCAGATTACGTTTCCTAAACCTTTTTCATTGCTGAACAAAATATAATTTTGACGGCTTCTAAATATATGGGTTTATTGACCAGCAAAGTAGATGTGCTTTTAGCCATACCATGTATTCCTGGAGCTTATTTTAATTTTCACCTGGTTTGTCCACACAAATACCCTTCCTGTTAAAACCAAGGTACAGAAGAGAAAGAACGGTGTGTGCCCCAGCATAGACTCAAGTCTGGACTGTGCATGAGAATTCAAGAGTTAGAAAAGACTGCTGGGTTATACGTGATCTACACTGCTTAGTTGTAATTGCTTAAGGTAACACTGTTGGGTATTTTCTTTTCTTGCACAAGCATGCAATACTTCTGGTGTGAATACTCACATTTTGAAAACAGTATGCACTTTGTAAATGTAAAGTTAAATTTACACAACCAGTTAAATAATCAGGGCAAGTGAATAAAGTGAAGGATGAGTACAGATGAAACAAATCCATTTAAAAAGTTTATTACCAATATTTGCTGAGTTTTGTTACATGATAATGCCTGTGAATCTCAGATAATCCTCTAATATCATGTGAGGATTTTCATCACATTTGGGAAAGAAATCTCCTCACAGACCCTTGCAAAGTTTGTTCCTTTATAATCTTGTCAGCATGTTTGGAACATCATTGCAGTTTAAAGAATGGTCCACATTATCACCTGTCTCGTTGTTATCTAACTGACTTTAATAAACAAACCCCTAAATCTTGGAAAAACCAAAATAAGATTTGCATTGTGAAGGACTTGTGAGCAGACAGATATTTTTTCCCTTTGATTTAATGCTGGAACTCATTTGCTGCTGTGAACATACTGAGAAATACTGATACTCCGTGTGTGGGTATGAGCACAGCCTTGTTTTACCCAGACACAGAGAGGCCAAGTTGAGTCTTTCTACTCTCAACCACAATCACCACAGGGGCCTGTGGATACACAGCAACATGATGGAAATGGTGGCAGGAGTTTCTGGCAGGAGGAAGCATTTGTCTATTAGCCTGTTTGTGGGATTCGCCTTCTTAATGACTTGCAACGAGTAACTACCTTGGTGACGTGACGCTGTTATCCAGATACGCTGCTGCAAACTGATAATCCTGTTTAAGTGTCTTTTTTTCCCCTCTTCAATTATTGTTTGGAGTTATGAATTAAAATTAATAACCTAGCTGGAAGCACTTCCTTTGTCATCTTTGATGAGGAGGGCTACGTGTTTGTAATCTTGGCTTATTGTATGAGTTCATGCACGGTACAGAAAACTCGGCAGAAAGGTCCCCATGGGAAGGAGGAATGTCATGACCCTTTTACAAGAGCATATTCAGATTATTTAATCAGATATGTATGAAGCTTTTCCATTTCTTTGACAGTCTGCTTATTAACATTCCTGTCGGTATTGCCAGGCAGCCCTCAGAAACACCCTCCTGTACTCTGAAAGCATTGTTCTGCCAGCCCTTGCAAGGGGTATTCCCCAGTAGAGAGTAGCTTCCTTGTTTAATCAACAGAAGTGGTAAAAGTGTATTTTCATCCTTGGTCTTGAGAGCTCTTGGATGTTAGTTCTACTTCTGTTAGATAGCTGGGGAATCTACTTTTGAGGATCAAAAATACAAAGCCTAATTTCAGAGTTGATTTTATGTTCCCTTTAAAGAATGTTTAACTTTTATACTATCAACAATGAGAAATCTACTTGCTCTTGTCTTTTTTTTTTTTTTTTGCCATTTTGTTGCAATATACCACCCAAGTTCCAGCCACTATGTCTTCATCTATTTTATCTGACAAGCCATATATAAAGATTCAGTTCAGTGTTTATCACAGTACGAAAGTTATAAAGCTCTGAAAAATGTGGTTTCAAATATAATAGAAATGGTGACATACCCTAACCTATTGTGGCAGTAACAACACTGCTATAATATAAAAGGTTACTAAGACATATTGGCAGTCAAGGCTGTTTGCACTGCTATGATTGCTCTTTTTATAGGCATGGTAATGCAGCTTAGTTACTGAGTATCACATGTCGGCAAATAAGGGTATGTAAGATAGGAAATATTCTTCCACATGAAAAGATTTTTTTATTATTTTTTTTTTTATCTTAAAGCATTGGAAATGACATTTTCTGAGCTGAAAGGCCAAGTCTAGGAGAAGCTACCAGTCCAATCAATGTATAGAGTTTTCATTCTAGAAAGAAAACTGCTATTGATGAGAACAGCTATCATGTTGTCTCTGCAAAGACTAGAAGCAACCAAGGGCAGAGGGTGCCAAGATCTGAGGTATCATAATGTCTCTTCTTCAGAAACAGAGAAGGAGCTGCTAAGGTATGTGACAATGGTATACAAAGGACTGCCAACATAGAAAGAGGAAAGTGATAAAGAGGATACTATAGTTAAAATGTCAGTGCTATGTTCACTGAGAATAGAATAAGGAATGTGTAGGTGGGAAAAAGGAATGTAAAAAATCGGTTCTTGCATCTCTTGCTATTGAAATGCAATTTGCAAGGATGCTTCCACCTAAAGATTAACTAAACCTACATAAATAGGCCCATGATGACTTAAATTAAAAGAATAATAATAAAATAGTATAATTACCCGGGTGCTGGAGGGAAAGAAAGAAGATGAGAAAGAAAACTACCAAACAGTTGAGCATTTCAATAACCATTTTAGGATTGTAATATGTAAAGCCTCTAAGACCACCTGCCCACTGCTAAGTAAAAGAGATGTCAAGTAGCCCAGAAAGCTACATTCATGCTGCACAGTGTTGGCTCCTGGATCAATTCTATAACCTTCTGCTTCTGAATCATGGTTCTAATTCCTGCTGTTTTCTTAAGTTTAAAGGTCCGAAATATTTTAAGGGTTATGCTACAGATCCTCATAGTGGTGTTTTAGCAGCATGAAACTGACAGTTCTTGGTTGTGGATTATGGTGTATTTTTACTCCACTAAATCATGGATTAAGAGAATATAGAGGTATTTGAGAAACACCTGAAAGAGTTTTGAAGACCTGTCCTGAGAGGCAGGGAAGCAAAACCTCATTCAGGCTCATGTAAATTGATTTTGGAAACGTTCCCTGGTGCATAAAATCCCCAAACCTTTGCTCAGCCATCCCTCAGAAAGTGATAATTGTCCCAGGTCATTATCATGCCAGTTAAATGCTAGCTATTCAGCACCATGCATAATCACAATCCAGTACTCTACTTCTCCTTTTTTATAAATAGAGATATAGCTTAAAAGCATAAGGATGTGACTGTGGTTCTAAGAATCCTATTAATGGAATAACTGACTCATGATCCATAAGTAATTATTTAATCGTATTTCTCTTAATCTCCAGAACTTTATACTTTTTCTATGAAATTTTAATCTGGTTTTACACATCATCTTGCCTCCTAGAAAAAACAACCAAAATTTCACACCCTAGGGTCCCGTTCTATCATTATCTCCCCTTTGAGCTGTGGCTACCTTTCTAGATTCTGATCATCATTATCTTTTATGACCCTAACGGATGTTCATTGGTACTAGAAACTACATTAGCTTTTATATGCCGGTCACTGAGAAGACTGCAATGAATGGTGGTATTATGTTTTCCATCAGACTCACAAATTGTTGAGAGCAGGAGATCCTGAGTGGCAAGGCTTCAGCTGTGTCATTCCTATTACCACAGATAGGCCTCAGAACTTTTTAATTTCTATGCTTTCTTACAACAGGTAACAGTCACTGTTTCCAAGGTGAGGACAGAATAGCAGGATATACAGGAGGTTAATTATTTGGCAAGTAATTCTATCTGCCAAAACACATCAGACTTGGTGAAGAAGGAGTGTAAGTTCACAGTGTAACACAACTGAATAGCAACACTTACAAGCATTTAATGTGGTGCCATCAGCCCTTCCAGCTTTTGTTGACATTCTACTGAAACATATCTATAGAGCAAAGCATTTTCCTTCTTCACAGCCCTAAGGCTCTGTCAGTGCATACAAAAGCTGGTACTGTTACATTTTTAGCATTGTAAACACCCGTGAATTCATTAACTTGTGGTAAGGAATTGCAAAATGAAAGTTAAGAGAATGACATTGGCAGCACAAGAGATGTCTAAAATCATTCTCAGCTTCTCGTATACTTTCTCTTTTATTCCCTCTGCTTCCTCCTTAAGGACAAGGCTATAAATCATGATTTTTTTGTGCAAGACAAAACTATTCAGGGTTTTTCCAAATGCGATCTAACCAAAACCAGACAGAGCCAAATGGGGTGAGTTGTGAAAAGGGATTTTGAAGGGGTGTTTTGCAGACTATTACTAATTGCCCTCATGAGAACTTTATGTCTTTATCCAAGGCCCATCTTTAGAGAAAGCAGCCAGTATAAACCTATGTTGTGTGATGGACAAAGACAAAAAAATGGACAGGTGTTAGCTGGAAAAGAAAATAAGCTTATTAAAGAGCAGAACTGAAAAAAAAATTTGGCCACGTAACATGGAAAAAAGGGCAGTGCTTGGTAAAAGAAGAGGGAGCAGCAGGAGAGGCATTATTTCAACCATCAAAGTTGACAAAATGCACCAGTTCATGGGAGTGTTTTTTACATGTGGTTTAATTACAAACAAAGTGCATAGTCCAAAATGTCCCAAGTATTGGGAGTATAGAATAAAGGAATAGATTGTGAAATCCTTGAAGAACAGACAGCTGCTGATAATAAAATTTTCTCCTCACTCCAGAGCTGGCCAGCACAAGGAGTCATCAAGGAGAGGACAGTGTCTGCCAAGTGTGCACGACAAAGCTGTCAAACAGCTGCATGTCCTGAAGCCCAACGTGTTCCTGTGCAAAACCTGCTTCTGGCACAAAAAATAGTTTCTGAACCTAAAAAACAATTATTATCAATGCTTCAGAAGTCACAATACCATAATTTATTTTCAAAGGTCTTAAACTGAAAAATTCTTTAACATTTTTCAAAATTTTACACTTCCCTTTCTCATTCTCAGTCCCTCAAGACGAAATGTCTTTTTCCCTTAAGAGAGGCACCAATGCCATTGCCAAATGGTAAACTAACTGAGCTTCATCAGTACTCTTGTGTTCAGATGGAGCAAAGACTTAATGATTTGAGCTCTGAAGCAGAGTCTTTTTTTCCCACCTAGATCCACTAACCCTCCTCCTCAACTTTAATATATAAATGCAGAATGTGTCTATATACATATGTAGTACATTCATCTTTACTTCTATCTGCACAGACACACACAAATACTGTCATAGCTCTAAGGGACTTAAAAGGAAGAGTTAGAATATCTGATTTGATTTACTTATATTTTCCCTTCTATATATGCGCTGAGTTACTCATATTAGGTTTTTTTCTCACCGCCAAGATTGATATCTTTTTTGAGCTTTCTTACCTGTGTTTTCTTTGTATTTCAAATTAGCACCAGTATAGTCTGCATAATGAATTTGTCTTAGCAATGTAATTACATGACATGTACTTAAAATGAAATTAAGTACTCTTAAAATTTATAGTCCTCTGACCATTCCTGTTTAATACTGGTACCAGTGAAGTTAAAAGATCTTTAATGGAAGCAAATAGGTCCCGCTATGTTCTGTTAGAGTTTTAAATCAAGTAGCTCCTTGGAAGCAAAGGATTTATATCAGCATAAAATCAGTATAAGAATCAAAATCCAAGCCTGTAAAATGTAAACAGTGTCCAAAATTGACACGAGTTATTTAACTCCATTGATTTCCCAGTAGACAAACTGTGAGGTATGGATGGGAAACATTTTTTCTACAGACATAGTCTTGAAATGCTGCCTGCTGGCCTTGGCTTTCTGGTTTTTTTTTTTTTTTTTACTTTGGCAGCAGGTAAAACATGTCTAATGTTGAGCTCAGCATTGTGAACTATGGCCAAACTAGCATGTATCAGATCATTAACTCACCTCATTACGCAATTAAAAGCTTTAGTCGAGAGACAAACTCAGCACTCTGAGATTTCCTACCTGCTTGTCAGGTAAACCAACCAACTGAAGTGAAATGATATCACTCACGCTCCTGTGCGGCACCTGTTTCTCCAAAGCTTCTTCAAAGCTTCCTCCCACATCTCTGCCATCACAGTTGTTTTGTGCTGAATTATGGGCACACGTTTAGCTGGCTTGAAAAATATATTGGATTAGACTTTTCAACAAACTCATCTTACTCTGTCACACTCCGGGTGCAAGGTAGGCAACGTCTTTTCAAAGTAGTTAAGACAGGTGTGCTATGGCTTTCTCCATGGTAATGATGCACTGCAGAAGAGGGGCTCTGACATACTATGAACCTGTATGATGTGTGACAGGTCTGAGTGGACTGGATTCATTTTTTGTCACCCAAGAATTACTCTAAGGCTATTACTAGTTAGGAAAGAATAACAAAAATATCAGGCTTTATTTGGTTGCCCATGTACTGTTCACCAGATCAGTAATACCTGTCTGGATGTCTTAGGCTATCCTTCTTGGAAAGCCAGAAATATATAACAACTTTTAGGTTTGGGTCTGCCAGTCTTATATGGACATCTCTCTGATACAACAATCTACTTACCTACGGTACTTAATCCCTATTTTCACATGACTGGATCAGATCTGCCCACTAGGAAATTCATGCCATGTCTTTCTTTACCTGTAATAGAATAATCTGAGGTGACTGGGTTTTGTTATTCACTACATCTGCTTTTCTTTTTCTAGAAGACATTCAGACAGCTTAGAAAGATAAGGTAATTCTTCTCAATGTTTCTAGGATGAGGTTTGTGAAAAATTGTTTTTTATTCTAAATATTTATAAGTCATCTTGCTTTTAGGTTATACACTTGAAACTCGAGAGAATAGATCATAAGACCTTAAACCAGTGGGAACATGACTTTAGGATGCAGAGGGAATCCTGATGCAGTCCATCTTCCTTACACTTTTTCAGTTTCTCTACTAAGAGTTCCTTTACTTGTAAAATGGGGAACTGATATCCCCCTTTAAGACTTTTGAATGGAAAAATATATGTAAGAGCTAAGCATTAATACGAGTACAAACTTGCTCAGATTTCTAGTGAGTAGACTTACTTTCTACAAGCACTAACTCATTAAAACACACTAAAACAATATGAAATCATCTGTACAAAGAAATTGATCTGGATTAAATATTATGGCACAATTTCTTGGGGGCAAGGACTGCCCTCTGTGTTACTCTAGCATTTCACTCTAGAATAGGGTGATTTTATGCACCAGGCACTTTTGGAGGGTTTAAATCAAAGGGAACTGGGGACCATCGAAGGGGATACTGCATTAGCGTTGACTGAAGTGCATAATCCTGAGACATGTAACAAAGTTACAGGCAAATATCTATATAGTTCCTTCCATCTGTCATTCAAATGAAGGCTGCAATTGCCCCCAGGGTAGTAAATTACAGCATGCAATCCTCAAAACATTGGTTCTGAATATTTCTCTGTGTAGACAAGTTCTTATAGAGAAACAAAAAAAAATATGACTCTAACTAAAAGTTTTACATTAAAAAAAAATATTCTCAAATGAGAGGTAATTCTAACGTAAAAGTTTAGAGGAACTCTGACTAACACCATCTTCTGGTAATGAATTTTCCCAGGGAAAAGAAATGACACAGTTTCTAGTTGTTATGAGTGGAACACATAAGCTCCAATACTTCCCAGCAGCTAGGTCTACTGAGCTCTGTGATGTCTGTTATATGTCTCTGGCTGCCTTGAGGAATAACACTGAGCATGAATTTAGGAAGTGTGAAAGCAATGAAAAATGTATAAACCCATTCTTTAAAAAAGAAGGTAATCTCTGCTAGAAGGATGGTTTATATGCAGACAAAATATGAGAGTATGAGGAACTTCTTACAGTATTAACTCCCATTTCGTTCTGTCGTAGGTAATCAGCTCATAAAACCTGATACATAAATCCATCGGTCTCTGTCTTAAATATAAGCAGGAAATACTTACCTAAACATTAACATGCTAAAGGTTCTACAGGACTGGTGGTATATATTTACTTTATGAATAAACTTTCTCTATGACATTTGCAAAAGCATAGGGGAAAAAAATCAGTTTTCAAGTACTTTAATACCAAGCGTCATTTGTTTATCAGTCTTGGGGCTATAGACACTGTTATGAAAGTATAGAGTTAAAATAGAGCTATCCATAATTCAGCTGTGACAGAAACTGTGCTGAAAGAAAGAAGTATCCACACAATACTATGCTTTTATAAACTGTATAAGCACCTCAAGTTGAAGGAAGCTTTTGCTTCAATTACCTCAGCAGCTGTGATCTGACCTTTTGGCTGCAGTTGGTTAAAAATCCTTTGTTCTCCTTCACATATCAGGAATTAACATTTTTCTAAACTCCATGAACTATGTGAATACTTAGTAGTTTGCAAATAGTTTTTCAAAATCCCATTTCTATAACAGTATTATAGAACAAAACTAATTGCTGTCTGTAGTGGATGCAATTCTATTCACAGCAAGATAAATTGGATTTCTAAACTGCAATTTCCACTGTGTTACCTCCATGTATCATGAGAGTTACCCTGATGTGCACAGCAGCAGGCCTACTTACTTATACACTGAACTACAGCTTTATGCAGAATGCATCATCTTGTTTAGCTCTCAAAAAAACTGAGGGAATCCCACAGCATAACTGTAGACTGCCATCTGTTGGAAGGGCTTAATGGGTATACTCAACTCTAATTGGGCCCTAACTGGAGGAGTAGAAAGCATAACTTCTGCTCATGGACTTAATGACTATTCCAGATAATCCAATTCAATATTGGATCTGTATTTTGGCTACCAGGACCAGTAAACTATCAGACTTCTTTCCCCTTGGTTCTCTATCTGGAAAAGCAAAGAACTGTAACTCCTAACATTAAAAAGATATATAAAGCAAATTTTCAGTTGTGCTATTTCCTAAGCTTATACTGTAAATGAAATAAAAAAGAGCGAGAAAGAAGGCCCCAGTGGTATAAGAAGACATGGGAGGAATGAAATCTGCTAACTTTGCAACCTCAGAGGGCTGTAATCAGTGGGACAAAGTCAAGATGGAGGACACGCACTAATCCCAGTGGTACCAATGACAGAAATATCAGGGACAAAACTCTCTAACTTCATGTTTAACAGTCTGAAAGATGGGACCTGAGTAGGAATAACCTCAGGTACCAGTATAGGCTGGGTCCCACCAGCTAGAAAACTGCTTGGCAAAAAAAAGCCCTGGTGATCCTGGTAGAAACAAAGTTGTACGTGAGCCAGCATAGTATCCTTGCAGCAAACAAGGTCAACAGCCTTCTCGGGTCTATTAGGAAGAGCATTTCCAGCAAGTTGAGGGATGTGATTCTTCACCTTTACTCAGCATTTGTGGGTCACACCTCAAGTGCTGTGTCCAGTTCTGGGCTCCCAGTAAGGCGAGACAAGGACAGGATTGGAGCATTGGTCAAATGAGAAAAGGCTGAGAGATCTGGGACTCTTCAGCCTGGATAAGAGAAGGCTCCAGGGGGATCTTACCAATATGTATAAATCCCTGGTGGAGTGCAGGAAAGAAGACGGAGTCAAACTCTTTTTAGTGTTGCCCACAGGCAGTGCAAGAGGCAATAGGCACAAATTAAAAAACACGAAATTCAATCTGAGCATAAGAAAACACTGCTTTTTTACTGGTCAGGTCAAACACTGGAACAGGCTGCCCAGAGAGGCTGAGGAGTCTTCATCTATGGATGTATTCGAAACCTCACCTGACACATCCCTGAGCAACCTGCTCTTAGCTGCCCCAACACTGAGGAGAGGGTTGGACCAGGGACATCCAGAGGTCTTTTCCAACCTCATCAGTTTTACCATTCTGTAGAAATGTCTATACTGAAAATCTGAGTGGTTTTAGCCCTTTCCTTAGGAGCAAGTGTTGTTTTGAAAGATTAAAGTCACAATTACACAGTTCCACAAACTAAAGTGGAAACTTTTAGTTCCACACTGAACTAAAAACCACAGCAGCTGTGTAATAAGAGATGTCTCAGAGATTTTAATTCAGTCATATGATCTAAAAAATTTATGGGAACAGTATAATTCAGACTATGACTTACAGTCAAACTAATGTACCAATTGTCTGTGAGATTCTATTTCAATTTAAAGCAAAATACTGTCATGTATAATGCAGAAATGTTATTTTTGAGCCCTTGTATTAAGAAAGAAATTGCTAGAGGATCAGATGGCTCAAAGGATTATCAGCAAGGATAAAGAGTCTTGATTGTCTTGCATGGCGCTGAACAAACTTCCTTATAATTTCATATCTAGGTGTTAAAGTAGAAAACAGCTTGAAACTCTCTGTGTGGACACTGGCCAATGCCTTAAAACCACTCTAGTGTAGACAGTGTGAATATCAGGGGTCGTTCAACATGAGCTATGTAGGCAGAACTGATTTTTCATGCATCTAGTCGGAGAAATATAATTTTATTTTTCTTTAACATTAACATTCTTTAACATTAGCGTCAACAACTTTTAATTTTGTGACAGTGAGAAGCCAGTTCAAGAGGAAAAGACATCAGGGAGATTAGGGAAGCTGTGAAAAATTGAGTGGTTCAAGGAGCTGTGAGCTGGGAGCAACAAGACAGATCGGAATTAGCAAGCATTTACAAGTTTTCAGAAGGGCAATGGCTGGGAGTTCCCTTGCTTCTCTTGGTGCTAGAACAAGCCTCAAAGACCAAGAATAGACAAATCTCTAGGACACAAGTAGCTAGATTTCACCCTCTTGGGATCCCCTCTGGATTCCTTTCCCCCCTTTCTCCTTCATCTCCACAACCCAGGATTTGCTCTTCCACCCAAGCATCGCTCAGGGACTTACAAAGCCAATTAAGCTGCCAGTAGCTCCCAGGAGGCTCAGCCTGCTCCATCCACAGCAGTTACCTTGGCTTTGTCAACCCTGAGAGCAATCAGAGGAGAGTGAGGGAAGAAAAAAGAGTTAGGCAGCTTTCAAAACCTCTTAATCTCCAGCAGGTCTAGAGAGGACTTTTTCCCTCCTCCAGGAGAAAGAGAAGAAATCAGCCATAGAGTGAAAGAGGTCTGAAAGGACCTCTGGAGATCAGATGCAAGCAGTAGTTCATGGCCATCCCATGCAGACAGCTGCTGTCAGAAACTACCCATTTTTTCCCCACTTAAAACCATCTCCTTTACATGTTTGGGTTTTTTTTTTTAATATCAAATATATAATATTTACATTTTTTTCATGAAAGGGAGGTTGAGTTGGGGCCCTTGATGGCAAATGTTTTCCAGCACCTAAAGCTTATGAACAGCTTATGAAAATCAACACCTATGCAAACAGTCCACTGCTGTTTTTTGCAGTATTCAAGCACTTCAGGAAGACATTTTTTTATCTAACATCATAGTTTGTGAAAAGCATATGACGTAGGTGCACATTCATTTAGGAGATACAAAAATGTTAGTAAATTATTGAATGAAATGAAGGGAATAGTAAATTATTGAATGAAATGAAGGGAAATCCTCTCTATAACAGACTGAACACTGCAGTCAATATCCTACAAAATTGTCTGTCATATGTGGCCTAAGAATGTTTCTAGAGTTTCCAACAGAGATTTTCCAGTAGCATTCATTTTATATGGATTAAAAGACTTCATAGGTACTAAAAATCTGCTTAACTGCTGCAGCATTTCCATCATATAATAATCATGTTTCTTTGTGGCTTTTCTCCCTGCTCTACGTAGTGTTTTCCTTCTTCTTTTACAACCTGCCTTCTTAAACTGCCACCTTGCATTTGACAGCCTATCACTTTCTGCCCACACCTCAAATAATATTGCCTCTTGCAGAATAAAATATTGTCAGATATTACCTGAAAACCAAACATTTAGAAAGATAAATATTCACTAAAAATAAAATAAAAGTTCTTATTTTTGTGATCAAGCATGAGATATTTATCCATCATTTCTGTCTCAATAAGAAAACAATAATCACTTTTATGATGCTTATAATCATGCATGGGTTAAAATGAAAAAGCTATCAAGGCTTCCTGCAAACACTAGGAACTAGCTGCATTATGAATGTAAAACCAGTTCCACCAAATAACTTTGGCCTGCAAACTGGTCAAACAGAAACACCGAAATCCAAGCGGCTCCCCTACTTCTGTTCTTGCGTCCTTACTCCACAGGCACTCAAAACACTGAGATTCTCCTGGGCATTTTGGCCAGTGCATTTTATATTAACAGTTTTTTGTCTAAAAAGTCACCATCACAGGATCCAGAAGCAAGGATGCCCTTTTTTTCTGTATCTCCTCAAGGCTTTACTATGGTTGCTAACACACTCATAAGTAGAAAGAGGCTGTTTGGATTTGTTGCATAAAAACCAAGTGGCTGGGCATGTTATACAGTGATTGTTTCCTGTACAAGAGAGACACAGTCTTGAAAGCAGGAGCAGGACCAGCTCCTCGCTACTAGACTGCAGTGCCACTCCATTTTACTCTGTCCCCCTGTCTCTGTGGATCTTGCTTTAAACATTGCACAGCTGCACGTAGCACTCTTCCTTGTAGATAGAGCTTTATGTATATGGGCTCTTCCAGGGTACGAAGAGGCAAGTTCTGAATCCCTTCCTGACATGAAACAGCGAGATTATAAGATTTTTTTTACTCTTTGCAAAAGAAGTACTTTAACCTCTCCTGCTCTAGTTTGGCCTCTTAAAAATTGTAGCACAGAAAATAACTTCATTCAGAGAGAAAAATCTTCTCTAAAGGCTGATGATTTGGCCACCCACTCACACTTCAGAAAAAGTTCCTTTTGAACAGATATAAGGTTCATAATAGTGTCAAGTGGAAATTCAACTTGGTCTTGCCCTTAAAAATAAATTCTTTTCTCTGGACAAATCAAACACTTCACCTGTGATAAGGCCTGATACTGGACTCGCTGAGTTCAATAATTGTATAACTTGGTTCAGTCAAAATAAGCTTGGTTCACCTACAGTGAAATAAAATATAAAACCACAGCAGAGGTACATCTTCTGAATGGCCTCTTGCATCATCGTCTGTGGTATCTTACATTATGACTTGCTTACTTGTGCCAGTTCTGTGGTGAGCCTCCTTTCTCCTCTGGTCTGCTCTTATACACATTGTTCATAGCTCATGGGGATTACTGCAATAAAATTTGGCCTTAATAATTCACAACCGAAAGGGCACAAGCTTCCACAGGTTTCATCCAGAATGTCACGTAAATTTACATTCTCTGATTCATATGGGGAAAACACACACCTCCCTGGTGTTCCCACCATCATTTAGACACGTTAATGTCACCTGTGTCAGATCAATTGTGTGCCTCAACTCTTTTCAAACAAGTATGTCTTCAAAAGTGATACCAGAAGAATTATAAACATAAATAATGTTAATCTTGAATCTGAATTTAAAATTAAAATCAGGAAGAATTCTTGTTGAAATCTGGAATTACCATATGAAAGACTGTTGCTGCCTGACAAAAAGAATTTCAACAAGTGTGATTTCATAGGAAGTTCTCATTAATCACTTGATTAATCTGCCTTAGATGTTTTCATTCAACTATTTTGTTAGGCTTATGATTGTCATCTTCTAAGGAGCTGTGAATGTGGTAGTTACAGAAGAGCCTGTTAATATTCTTGTATTTTATTGTTCTTTAAACATATTTAACTCTGTCAGACCAAGAATTAATGAGCTATGATTTATACAACTCACATAAAAGGCCGAATCTTGCTCCCAAATTCATATGGAGAAATGCCACTGAAGTAACAGCAAGCTGCATATGTAATTAATGAAGGTCCGCTTTCAGTTACAGCTGACTTTTTTTCTTCTTTAATGTCCCTGAAAGGCTACAGAAAGGACTGGAAACTCAGATATTTACCTTGCTCACAGAACAAGGCAAGCAGGGATAACAATGCCTCGTAACTGAATGACAACGTATGTAGACTGCTGTGAAGGTCATGAGCTTGGTTTGTTTTGAACACAGAGTGAGGAGCAGTAGATTAAATTAGACTCCTTGGAGACTCTGTTGACAACTTTAATTTTTCTTAAGATAAGGCTATGAGTTTGAGAAACTTCAGTGACCAAAGTTATTACACGACAGAGGCGATCTACCACGGAAAGATGGGTTTCAGAACACTTAAGGCAAGTCTAATACAGCACATTGAAAGTCACCAAACCTAGCATAGAATTAACCCACTAGGAATGTACTTCCATTTGGAGACATGTTTTACAAATTGGTCTTCCACAGTGTAGTGTGACAGGAAGCATGGGAATGGCTCAAAGCTGCATCAGTGGAAGTTCAGACTATATATTAGCAAATATTTAATTACTAAAAGGGTGGTCACACACTCAAACAGGCTTCCTAGAGAAGTGGTTGATGCCCCAAGCCTGTCAGTGTTTAAGAAGCTTTTGAACAAAGACCTTAATAACATGCCTTAACTTTTGGTCAGCCGTGAAGTGGTCAGGCAGATCACTGTAGATCCCTTCCAACTGAACTATTCTATTCTGGGCTATTCTATAGATCCTGTAGTTCCAAGGTCCATTTTCCAGACTTTTTGATCCAGAAAGCCTTTAAGTTCATTTTCCGATTCAAACCTGACCCCCAATGGAGACTCGTCTCCCATAGAGCTCTTGCCTCTTTGTCTCCATCACTCTAGACCACTGCTATTGCCACCATAATTCTCCTTTTCTTTGGTCCTAATGAAAGACTCAGCTTAGGGCAACTCATAGCAGGATGAGAGAGACCAAAACACACTGCTACATAAGATTCAGGGTACTTTTAATTAGAGAGTGTGAATGACTTCTGGACTGGGAGTGAGACATACAGGGGTAGCTGTGAGAGACAGTGGAAGATGCTAGGGGTGAAGAGAGGTAATACTGAAAGTGAGGAAGCTGGTGGGTGCAAGACTGCCCAGGGGCCTGATGGAAGGGTAGTGGAAGAATGTGGAAACTTCTTCTGGCCACTGCTCTCCTGGCAGTCATACGTGAATGTGACAAGAGAAAAACTATATATATTAATTCAAACAAGTAACAGACACAGAATCAGAAAAATAAATCATACATTTTCTTTTGTGAGTCAGATTTTGAAAGAAAGCATAGGCTTCTCTGATTAGCTCTTTTGATACAAAAGTGTTTGATTTGATTTCTACTCAGAATGTAATAGATATGTATAAATAGAAAAGAATTCTTCTTTTAATGCTTTTTGATTTAGATATTCTTTTCTGTGTTGCTTTGATCATATCAGGCTTCATAATTTTGATTAATTTTTGCCAGAACATCCTTGCAGTTAAAGCTGAAGTTTCCACAGGAAACTCCTATTTTCAGTATAATAAAAATTTCCAGAACAAATAGACTTTTCAGGCCTGGATAGTTTTTTAAGTTTCAATAAAATAAATTTAATTAGGGTGTTCCAAAGCCACACAGATAAACAAATAAGTCCACTAAATTGTTTTGGGGTTTTTTAATAAATTTTGTTTTGACATAAGATGTACACTATCTTTCCCATAGGAAATGCAATACAAATATAACATATGGCATCATTATTCCTCTTTCTTGCCAAAAAAAAAATAATGCTAAAACAAATCAAAGAAAAGTCTTACACTACTTTTAAGACTGTGAATGGGAAAAAATAAGGAATTTCTAAGATGTAGTTTACAGACTTTAACACCCTAAACCTGTTTTATGTTTCTCATTTATTTTACCATTATGATCTTTTATTAGTGTCCAGGTACAATTCACCCTAAAAGGAATGGAAGATTTTAGTTTAATTTCAGCAGGTGCTACATGAATTTCTGTGATCACACAAAAGCTCTGTAACTCTTCTTCAAAGTGCCTTTTTCAGCACTAAGCACCAACCTCTGTTTCTTTACAAATTTAGCAAAGCAGTGCCTGAAGTCATCAACCAGAANTGACTTTACTTGGAGATTCTTATACAACACTCTGAATTCTCAGAAGAGGGTTTTTTTTCAGGTCAATCTAAATTTTGTCCCTTAAGAGAGTAGAAGGTCTCCACAATTTAGTTTTGGTCACATCCAGAAGATGACCCACTTGCCGTCCTCTTATTGTTAAAAAGCAGGGTCTTCCCCTAACAAGTCATGTGTGCTGGTCTAATTAAAGTGCAAGCTTCTCCAAAGTCTGAAAGAAAAACTGTGCTCTTGTGAACTTCAAATGGAAATTATATGTCCTTCATTCCAGGTAAGTATTATTCTTTTAACCCCTTTTCCGATGACTTCACGCAAGTATGCACACACACTCCTTTCAATTTACACTTCATTCATACTGATCTTAATGCCTTTGTTAAAAGTCTTTATGAGAATATCAACCATATATTTTCTTTAAGCGTTTTAAGTATGTCAGGCAAAACAAAATTCAAAGTACATAGCTTGGAATATTTTTTAAGCTAAATATAAACATAAATCTAAATGTTTTTCACAGGAAATAGAAAACCTTTGGATAATGAAAATAACATGTTAGCGAAATACTGTACATAAACATGCCTATTAAATATATATATATAAAATTCAAAGTATTACCCCTACAGTTCATTAAACTGCTCTCAAGATTGCAGTCAGTCATGACAGACAAAGTCACACATGATCATGGAGTTTGGAATCCTTGGCAGTTCCAAAAGAGCACATAGATAAGTTCACAGAGGGGGAGTTCTCATAGATAGAAGCTCATTTTGGGGAGATAGGGAGCTACTTTTATGTCTTTAATGTACCTATATAAGTAGGCATAGGATAACATTTCCTGGAGCAGCTGTTGCTGACTTCTGAATTCTTAGAAGGTCAGTTTGTAGATTATAACAATTTCTTTGTTCTGCAGTTTATAGCAATTTCTTGGTTTTGTGCTTATCAAGGATGGTCCAAGGTCCCAGCTGCATTTATTGAGGTCAGCCCAGGCTCCCACCTGTTTTTGTCAAGGATTCTCTGGCTTGTCAGGCCAGGTTCCTAGGCTAGCAGTTCCCAGGTTGGCAGAAATTGTCTCTATCAGTATTTTAGTAGACATCTTTTGTCAGTATTTTTCCCTGTTATAATTAGGTCACCTTTAAGGCTTCGCCGACAAAGTATTTCTTGTCACTGGAGTTAAACTGGTAACCCACAACATGGTAAACACTAGAAACTAAATGTGTACTTTATCTATATAATACTTTGATTTCCTTTTCATCTTATCATATCATAGAATCATAGAATGGTTTGAGTTGGAAGGGGCCTGAAAGACCATTTAATTCCAACCCCCCTGTCATGGGCAGGGACACCTTCCACTAGACCAGGGTACTCAAAGTCCCATCCAGCCTGGCCTTGAACACTTCCAGGGATGGGGCATCCACAACTTCTCTGGGTAACCTTCTCCAGTGTCTCACCACCCACAGAGTAAAGAATTTCTTCCTAATATCTAATCCAAATCTACCCTCTTTCAGTTCAAAAACATTGCCCCTTGTCTTGTCACTACATTCCCTGATAAAGACTTTCTCTCCATCTTTCATGTAGTCATCCTTTAAGTACTGGAAGGCTGCAATAAGGTCCTTAATATATATGTATAATATATATATAACTCCTTGATGGTGAATTTAAGTCTCTAATTTACAATGACAATATCTTCAGAGGGCTCATATTGAGGAAATTAAAGTACAGAAATTTACTCTTGTAAATTTATCAACTAGCAAACCATTCACGGTGCAGTATAGGTATCTTTAGCTACATGGTATGAGCACTTTTCCATTAAATATTTATGCAGTTTTAAGTTCCACCTTACATTTAGTATTTCTAGGGAAACTGGGCTGAAGAGCTAGTTTTTCAGTAAATTCACAATAATGTATCACACAAAATCTCTTCGAATAGTTGTTCCACTGGATAGAGTTAGCAGTCCCTACTGAGAGTCAATTGTCCACTGATCTTCCCAGAATTTGTTTTATCACATATTTTTATTTTAATAGAAGTCTGAGGCTGAAATAGGGATTTGCCTCCAGTAGGTCAGACACTGCAGTAACATATTCAATACCATAATGCCTATAATCAAAAGATTACATCCTCAAAAAAACTCAAACACCACGAACTCAAAAAACAAACATAAAGGTTTCAGGAAGCTGTATAACATACAAGCAAAGTTAGCATGATAATGACTTTTACATGCTGCGTTACTTTAATTTTCTAATGTTTGGGGTGGGATAGTAATCCCTTACCAGTGTTTTGAAGCACTTTGCCTCCAAAGATATTCTGTAGTTCCTTGGTTGCTTTTTGGACTGTTCAATATAAGGAAAAGAGCACATTTAGTTTATTTTCATCCTAGTAGAAAGGTTCTGGTTTTCCTAAGCTATGACATTTGTTTCATGTAAGGAGATAGAAAAGGTGGTTGCAATAAAATAATACAATAGATTTAAAAGTATGATAATAAGAATCTAGATAGAAGTGACAAAGAACGTGAAAAGATAAAAAAGTTTATCCTACACGTTTTTATGAGAAGCAAACCTTAAAGAAGTTTAAAACCAACAAAGTAAAAAGGAAAAACATTTTATCAAGTTGTAATGAGAAGGGAAAATGAAAAATTTATTATTTGGCTGAACTGAAACTGGAATGAACAATCAAATTGTGCTATTTATTTTCCAATTTATAAATATCTTTCATTTGGCAAATTAGCTTCAAATTAATTGAATAGTTTATATGCTATTAACATAATGTACTATAGTTATATAGCCAGATCCATCCTTAAAATAATGGATAGATTTTAAATTAGAGCCTGAGCCAACACAAATTTCAGCAGATGGATTACCCTACTGTTAATCATCAAAGCACTTAACAAGGAGAATGAAATCAATGTCTGAGCACTTATCTTGTAGAAATTTATATACCTTTTGCACTTGTTGTGATGTACCCAAATGACACAACCAAAGACTATGACTTAATTTTTTTCAATAAATTGGAGATGAGAAAATGCAAAAATAAAAATGCCACCAATAATCATTTAACTGGTAGGATCTAATATAACAAAGAGCACAGACTTGAAATACAGAAGACACAGAATACAAGCAGACATCAAATGTATTTTCCGACTGTGCCAAAAGGTAAAGTCTGGACTTTGTAGTCATCATAGCATACCACAGATTGCATGAAAGCACACAGAGAATTCCACAGAAGTTGCATAGAAACCTGTGATAAATGTGATAATTCTTTATCAAAATGGTAGCAGAACTCTTTTAAATTCACAAAACCAAAGCAGATTATCACAGTGAAACAAAACATATCATGATCCAGGGCAAATGACAATTTTTCTGACAGCTGGGTATATGAGAGAAAAAAGTTTTCACTAGGATATTTTCCCTAGGCAGCTAATAACGAGCTACTGCTAGGAACTGGCTAGAAACTGGGAAAACTCCTTGACTGGAAATTCCAATTAAATTTCTAGTATTCGTCCTGAAAAAAAAATAGATAAGTGATTTTTTTTTTTTTTCTGTGCCATCTATAGTACAGGGATTTTGAATTATCTGTAAGAAAAAGTGTGTGTGTGGGGGGAGGGGATATAGCTGACCACAAAGGTTGAAGGTTAGGAATAGTGCTTTTCTAGAACTAGAGCAAGCTGGAAGACCCTGACTTTGGATGCTTGATTGCAATACACCCTGGTATCAGTCAACCCTGGGATCAGTTTCCAGGGAGCACAGCACTTAGGGATTTGACAACAAGTATCTGACTGATTCTCATTTTCTGGGGAATAATGGAAACTTTCAGATTATTTTCTCCAATGAAATGAAATTAAATGAAATTTCCAGTGTGAAGTTACTCTTACTCAAAGCTCTCATGATCTCTGTTCATGATTTACTTCAAAAGCTCAGTTTCAGCTCCTTCTGCTGAGGTTTCAGGATGACGACAGTTCTCCCTTCCTAACAAGATACACTTCTCATTAGATAAGCTAGCCCTTATTGTGTCCTTTATATAGTCTAGGAAAGTTTAAAAATATTGTTCTCACTGTGGTCAAGGTAAGACCTGTTATGAAAATGCCTATCTCAAAATGTCCAATCCAAATTTAAAATACATAACTACCAAATCTTTGCTGAGATCTAGCATAGATTCAGAAATAAATGTGAACATAAATTCTAGCTGCTGAGTGCATTGCAACAGCATTTAGATGATTTCAACTTTACCTGATGTTTCCAGGTACTAAGAGGTTAAGGTAATATTTATTGTGTTCTTTAAATCACCTTGACATTCGCTACTTATATATAATATTTAATTTCCTGTATCTTCCAATATTTCTTGTTTTCTTTGCAAAACCCAAACCATCCATATCTTGAAATTCACATAACCTTGGGAGGTGTCTAGTGCAACCTCCTGCTCAAAGTATTCACATCTGAGCTCAGACCAGGTTGTTCTAGATGGGTCTTGAAAAAGCCTCCAGGGAAAGAGATTGTGTCATCTCTCTGGGCAGCTTGTCCCCGTATCTGACTGTCCTTATAGGGATTTCTACTCCTGTCACATCAAGTCAGAATGTACCCTGTTTCAGTTGATGAGCCCTATCTCTCATCCTCCTTTGATGTGAAGACATTGGTGCCATCTTCTCAAAAAACTCCCCTTAGTTGTTGGAAAGTTGCTAATGTCCCTCCCAGCATTTTCTTCTCCAGTTTTCATGAGTCATTGAACATAAGGTTCAATAACTCTTCTACCAGATGTTTGACATCAACTACCTAATAGAAAAGATGTTTTATTAATTCCATCAGCATCACAATGAAACATCTGTTTTTCATAAATCCTTCAGATATTATTGGATTATTTTTTCCTGTAAAATATTAGGAATAAGGGAAAGTAAACAAGAACACCTCTAAGATGGCTTTCATGCCTGAACTAGTAAAATATGATGTGCCAATGAAAGGGAAGGGAATATCTGTGCATTTGTTTCATTGACATAAACATAGTTTTCTCTTAGTGGAGTGTTAAGCTTTTTTTAGCATGAGAATATATTTGTTTATTTGTCAGTTCTGACATTTCTTTCTGCTAGATGCAGAGTCCAGGGATGAAAACCCGGTCCTTTAGATGCCAGCAGGAATTATGCTATTGACAAAGGGGAATCTCACAACTGACTCCACAGACTTTTAAAATAAAATGCTGCATACTTGTGTGGCTCTCATCTCCTTTTTTTTTTCTATTTGTGAGTAATTTTTTTTTTTTTCTATTTGAAACCCCTGTAAGAAAGGCTGCACTTTTAAACATTTATCTTGAAAAACATACTATGTAGATACAGTTTAGGTTATAGGTGTTACGTATTTGACCAGTTGGGGTAAATTGTCATCAAAATTCGCTTGAGCTTCCCTATTTTTTTCCAGACAGGGCATTATCAAGAATTCATTTCTTTATGTCTGAAATAGTTGCAAAATTTGATGTGCCAACATCAGTTTTACTGGCAGGAATGCTGGGGAACGGTGCTGTTGAATGACAAAAGAGGCACTGGTTTTGAAAGCGTGCAGGCATATAAGTGTTTGCACAACTTTAATTTACAGTCTCATTGTATTAAAATACATAACTTTGGGGAAAGAAAGCCTATATGTGTGTATTAAGTAAAATAGGACTGACTTGAATGCATTGTGTTTAATATAATGGAAGATACGATATATTGCATTATCAGTGATTTTTCTTTCCAGATAATCAAAGTACTACTTACAAGAAAATCACCTCCAACATCCTCTTTTGAAAGTCTTATTTCCTTAGTTAATTTTATTCTGGTACTTTTTTTTCTTGTTCTTGTTACTTTTGAGTAAAGCTGAATGTTTATCAAGAATAATTTAAATTTTCTAGGTATTAGCCACATTACAAAGGTGACACTGAATCTTTTTACCACTTGAAGTGCAATCATTCCTCTTCTCTTTATTGCACTGCTAGCCTATCTGACTTGTTTATAGTCCATTCAAGTAATTTATAAAGATAAGAAATTGCAAAAGTCATTTGGAAGCCTGCAGACATCCCACATGGTAGAGCTTCAAATGGATGTGGTCTTCTTTCTGTCAAATAAACTCTTGCTATATTTTATTCTGGTACTTTGCAATCCTTGATTTTATTTAGCTCTTCACTTATGGATGAGTCAATGTGGAAATCTTCATCAATCAGCTAGTTATTCCATCATTGCTGATGTCCTGCTCTTTAAATAAGCATCTTGAGAGGGAAAAAAAATAAAAAAATAAAAATCTGTAAGTGCATCAAATGATGAGAAAAAGACAATAAATGGGTAAGGTTTAAAATGTGATTAAGAAAAGTCCAGTCTGTGACAAAAGTAAATTTTGTATGTGAGTGATAGTTTCAGTAGGTGACCTAAAACCAAATGAGACAGGCTTAATACAATGAACAGTCAATACAAATCGTGCCAGATCAAAACTTATAAATCCCTCGGGGAACTGTAAATGGTTTCCTTTGCTTCCTGCTAAGCCTTCCCAATATAAACTCCCCATTGTCAATGTTGCCTGTAGATTGAAAACGAACAAAGGGTCTAAGGTCTAGTCTAAATGGGCTAAGTTTGAGCAGGGTCCCTAAAGATAAGCTGAAATACCTTGGCAAGTCAGTAGGTCCATGGACAGTTTTTCTGTCTTAGAACTAAACAAATAGCAGGCCATAGCAAAGCAGTAATGAGTAACTGCTGCCCTGCTAATTAGAAGTCAAGTTGGAGTTTAATGTTCTAATGAGACTGTAAATAAGTAAGAAGACATGCAGAAAAGCCACCAATAGCTCTTGTGGTGACACCTGTACAGATGGTTTGGGCACTGAGGATGGCATATTTATACATATTTATGTGCATATTATCCTGATGTGAAGAATAAAATATTTTCTGTACTTCAGTTTGCCTGTGAGATATTATCTTGCCCAGAGGCAAAGAAGGAAATCAGAGAACACTGCTAGAGGAGCAGGTGAATGGTGATCTCTCTGTGGAACCTCCCAGTAAATGACTCAACACAGCAACTGGGTTATTCCCCAGCTGTATGAGAGTTTTTTAATGTACTGGTTTGGAAAATGTGGGAAGAGAGCATGAAACTCCAGTTTAACTGTTTGAATAGACAAATCTCTGGTTGGTAGAAAAGAAAAGGCAGCAGCTGCACCTGTCAGGTTTTCTCTCTCGGCCTATGGAACCAGTCTGGATCTACACAGGCTGTGGACAGAGGTTATGAAGGAAAGCACATTTTACTATTTTAGTTAATTTATCTAGATGCCATGTTCCACCTGGCTAAGACATCTTACCAGCAAACAGTTTGGGATAACTTTAATTCCTCTTCCCAAATGATCAGGCACCTATTCGATTAACAGAATGGAGTGTTTCTAGGACAAGGGCTCATACAGGTGACTAGGACACCACAGTGAGAAACTTTCATTATCCCATCAGCACGCTACTTGCCAAGCAAATAGCAATTCTGTATTTAAAGAACAAGTTGTGGCCTAAAGGGTAAAGGATACGCAAAAACGTGGCTGAGTATGACCTGACAAGTATTGAGGACACTCATGGAGGTCTTTTTGCCTCTGAAGTCCCAAGAAAACTGTCTCACAAGATGGTCACAACTCCAAAAAACTACTTCTATGTCCCACTTTCCTGAAATTCTGCATTTCCAGTTGAGAAGCAAGAAGTTGATATGTGGGCGTTGGCCCACATACTGATAAGTGTCTTTCTGAGGACATAGAATGACCGGTGGGACTAAGGGACCTTCAATCCAGGCAGTAATATTTTTTGATCTTTCCCCTCTTCAAGCTTAAACACCATTCAGCAGGAATTGTAATATACTGATAGGTATTCAGGGGTTCTGTTTTTTCCACAGCAGTTAGAACCAGGAATCATGCAGTGCTGCTCTTTTTCAGAAGGAATTCTGGAAAATACAACAACTTATCCAGGTCAGAGAAACTTAAGGAAAAACTAGCAAAGGACATCGCATCCATAGGTACAATATATCTTTCTGCAGGAGGCACCTCTCTTTTCTACAAGATACCACAACCTTTGTTGTTTAGGTACTTGTGTTCCTAAAAACTCTTCTAATTCCTCATTTCCTCCCATCTGCTAACAGTCCAACACAGGACACTGCTCACCAGACCACTTCATTTCCTTGCCATGTCAGAATTCCTCCACCCTCAGTTTCTCTATCCAAAGCAAACATTTAAAAACTTCTTAATAATACCTGGAGGAGAAGGAAAGGAATTTCCAATCAGAACTTAAGCTCAAGTTCTGGCTTCTTTACCAACACTTTAATTAATGATGAAGAAAACCATGAAAGACAGAATTTCTGAAGGCAGCATTGAAAGGACCTAATAGTTCTTTACTAGCCAGTTATCATAGGAATATATTCATGGACTTATAGAATCATAACATGGTTTGGGTTGGAAGGGATCTCAAAGATCACCTAGTTTCAACCCCTCTACCATGGGCAGGGACATCTCCCACTAGACCAGGTTACTCAAAACCCCATCCAGCCTGGGCTTGAACACTTCCAGGGATGGGACACCTGTTCCAGTGTTTGACCACTCTCACAGTAAAGAATTTCTTCCTAATATCTAATCTAAATATACCCTCTTTCAGTTTAAAACCACCCTAGTCCTATCACTACACTTAATAATGAGTACCTCCCCAACTTTTCTGCAGGCCCCTCATAAGTACTGGAAGGCTGCTTATATGGTCTCCTCGGAGCCTTCTCTTCTCCAGGCTGGACAACCCCAGCTCTTTCAGCCTGTCTTCATAGGAGAGGTGCTCCATCCCTCTGATCATCTTCATGACCCTCTTCTGGATTCGCTCCAACAGGTCCATGTCATTCTTATGTTGGGAGCTCCAGACCTGGACACAGTATTTCAGGTGGGGTCTCACAAAAGCAGACTAGAGGGGCAGAATCATCTCCCCATTCCTGCTGGCCATGATTCTTTTGATGCAGCCCAGAATGTGGCTGACTTTCTGGGCTGCAAGCACACATTGCCATGTCACATTCATTGCCCAGACAACTGGGCAAAAGAAGAAAGCTACAAAGAGTGTTAACAAAATCTTATTTAAAAAAAAAAAAAAGGTATATTAAATTGTCACGTTAATGACCTGTCTTTCACCAGTTTCTTCAGACTGGTAAGCCTGAAGCAGGTTTTTTCTAAGTATAACAATTTTGTACAAAAACATTTTGTCATAATGTGCTGTGCTACCTTTGTCTATGTGTATATGTGTGTCGGAGTCCTTTGAAATGAAGGTTCAAGTTCACAAAACATAGACTTAGGAAATAACATTTGTAGGAAACTCATTGTGCCAACTCCTGCCTAATAAAAGAGACACAAGTTTAGGTAAATCCTCATGGGGGTGTCCTTACAGGATGGTCTGGTAAAGTCTGTTTATCGAATGTCCACGACATAGAAGTATGGGAACTGAGAAATATCTAGTGTTTACAAAAGGTTTCCTGAAGTGCGTGTGTGCACAAAATAAAAACTAAATCAATAGATAAGCACTGTAAATTGCCTTTTCAGTAGCTTTTTCCAATATGTCTTAACAGGTGGTCCTCAGTATTTGGAGCTTATTTACATCTATTTGAAATGCCTGTTTCAAAACAAAACTAGTCTTGAGGAAAGGGTTTTGCCTGAATGCTGTTTTTATGCAGCCACCCCCAGACAGCAACCTTGCTGGTTTATAATTCCAGTTTTGGATTACTATTCACAGCAACTAGCTAAAAAGTCAGTTCTCGGTTTATCATTCATTGTTTGATTCCACTAATGGAATTTAAGCTCATTTTGCAGCACATTTTCTTTTGATTTCCAAAACTTACATTTGCTAGTCACTAGACAATAACGATTATTTAATAACATAATTAGTAAGGCTTTGATTTGCAAGATGTATGACTTGAAACCATATGATTTCCAGGATTCCAGTAATTATTTTTAATTCAGGCTATAAAAATTCCATGCCATATTAACCAGCAAGGCTGGGAAAGAAGCCAAAGACATAGGTTAATGTTTTATTATTAAAAGTAAAAAAGTCTTATTTTCCAAACTCTGTTCAACTCCCACTTTAATGGACAATTTTCTATGCAGACATTTCAGTGTCAAACCTGGGAAGGCTAGTCAACACAGGATTAAAAATGAAACAGAATCTAGCAATTAATGTCTAGACCTGATCTTTCGTGGACTAGCTGCTCTATGAACACAGTATGAGAAGGTGTAAAAGGCGCCAGCAGCAACATGAAGGACTCAGTAAAGCAAGGCATTGTAACCATGCAAAGCCTATGTTGAAAGAGTTGGCTAAATTCAGCAGATAGCAACAAATCCAAGATTTGTTGCATTTCATGTCCTGTCTTTACGGGTGTGTTAGAATACCCTTCTCAGCTACAGAGAGCTCCCTTAGATTTATTGCACACACTTGATCAATGCTAATTGCTCTTAAACTTCTTATTGCACCTCAGCTTTGGTTTCCCCTGACAGTCAGCTGACAGTATTAATTTTAAACAACCCAAAGAAAGCAACTACTATAAATGCTGAACTTAATCTGTGAGCTTTTCAGTACTGAAAAATGTAAAGGGAGACCCCAATTCATTCCACAGAAGGAAAGCACTTTTTTATACATACCCATTGATGGAATTTGTAAAAATATAATAATAAATACCTTTTTATGTAAACAATTTTACTTTGAGAAAAATTATGTGTATTTTCAATAAGTGCTATGTACACAGAGATGTATCCTGTATAATCTCAATATTTTTCTTATAAATGTATGGAGCTTTACAAAAGCTGACAAATATGACTTATAAAATAGGGAGGCTTTCCATGGACATTGTTTTTTAGGCTGAAACACTGATTTATAACTAAGTTTTCATCAGCAAAGATTCCAACTCCTTTTTCTTTTCTCTTAATTATTAACAATTTAGGGCCAATACCATCAAAATACATGTTGTCGGGTGCTATGGATTTGATCATGATAATAGGGCACCCTATATTACTTGCAGAATTTGCATTAAAGCACAGTACTGATAGCAGTCTTGCTGATGATCAAAAAGCTCCTCTTCGGTGTCAGCAAACTTTCCGAATCACATAAACTGGCAATCTAAGACATTAAGTACACTAAAATCTTCCTTCTATCTGCAACATAAATTTGAAAAATCTCTGTTGGGTAGGTTTTGAGCAAGTCATTTTTCATTTTATGATTCTATCTTGATTCCTTCAACTCTAGGAAGTCTGACTGTCTTTAACTTATCCTTTTTAATTTTTTGAAAACGTGGCAAAAAACCTCATGGCTGCTAAAAAAAAAATTAAGTTTCTTTCAGCTTTTTCCCTGTGTTCACCTGCATATTATTTTCTTACTGTATTTGCTATCAGAATTGAACAAAAGTGCTTGAATTTATGCATAAAACTTCTCAAAATGCATTTTGTGGTAGTGCTTTATGTTATTAAGAATTGTAAAATTATTACTGCACATCAGCTTCATTATGTAGCTTATTTTAAATGGGGCAGAATATTTTAATAGTCCAAGAAAAGACATATTTTATAACTTACAACTGGAGATATATCTGTAATTTTTTCCCATAAAATATGCATGAATGATTTTCAGCTCCATTTAACTAATGTGTTTTGGAAAGTCTTTGCAATAGCAAATGCAACAAATCTCAGGCAAGATGGGAAATAATGTGTAAGTATGGTTAAGAGAAACTTTTCATTTTGCAGTTCAAATTTTGGACCAAGTATTTCTTTATGCAGATATCCTTAGTGTTATTCTGAAACGTGACAGAGTGATCACCAGGTACAAAACTGCATACTATGACATAAAATAAAAACATCCAAACATCATAGACTACCCAAAATGCATTTGCTAAAGGAAAAAGAAGTGCATTTGTCTTTGAATTGATTAGGACAGCCTCTGGGAACTGACTGTCAGCAGTTGCATAAATGGATGCAACAGAGTGTTGCTGTCCTCACCTGAGATCTACTAAACACAGAGTGAAAGAGAGCAGAAGTTACTGAGAAGAACCAGGGGTTAGCTGGTACTGCCCAGTGCACGGAAAGTAGTCTGTGGTCCGCTAAAGCCTCAGCATCCACAAGGTATCTAGGTCTGTAACAGCACCTTGACCTCTGCCTGTCCCTCACCTTTCCTTTGATGTTACCCAGACACAGATCAGTAGTGCCAGGGATTGGAACCCTGTGCCCACTGACTTCAGAAAATTGTGGGGACAAGCCTGGTTCTTAAAACTGAACACAGAACAACAAGTGTAACTTTGTAAATAATTGATGAGACCCACAAAAACCACTTTAAAGATGCTGCTCAAAATTGGGGAAGTTGTCACATCAGGAGCAGATTGCTAAGGTTTCAAAACTGCAAACGAAATTCATGAACCCAGAGTCATCCCACTTAACTCAGGCATATAACTCAGTGCAACCACCTCAGGAAATGAGTGTCCCAAGTGCTCTCTTATGATCAATATCTAAAGATAATCACTTCCATGGAGCACTTCAGCACACCTAAAATCTTAATCTGCCAGTGCCAGTCCTCCTGGAAGAGAAGTGTTTTTTACAATAGACCATAGGAAAAAAATAAACCCAGTTCCAGGAAGAAGGAACAGAAAACCAATTCTGCTTCACCCCTAATGAATTTGTAAACCACACACTGAGAAATATTTCACCTATTTCTAGGCCTGTGATTTTTGCACTTGTAACTATTTGGAAGCTTAGTTTCAAGAGGCAAAATGAAGCCTATTTTTGTTTTGGATCCAGTAGATTTTTTATTAGGACATAATTCTAGGACTTGATGGATCAGCTAGTCCTGAAAACCATTTCCAGGCACATTAAGGACAGGAAAATAATGCATGGTCCAGCATGGCTTCACTAAGGGAATGTTATACTTGACCAACCTGATAAAATTTCTAAGATTAAATGCCTGGTCTGGTAGATGAGGGGAGAGCAGTGGATATTGTCTACCTGGACTTGATTAAGGCCTTTGCCACTGTCTTGCATAAGATCCTCATAGAGAAGCTATCGATGTACTTGCTGCATGAATAGTCACTCAGGTCAAATGAAAACCAGCTGGATGGCCCAGAGGGATGTAATCAGCAGCACAAAGTCTATTTGGGGGGCAGTCACTAGCAGTGTACCCCAGGAATGAATACTGGGTCCATTCCTGTTTAACATAATGGGGCAGAGTGTAACCTCAGCAAGTTTGCAAGCAACACTAAACTGGGAGGAGTAGCTGATATGCCAGAGAGGAGGATCATGCTTTTATCCATAAGAACCTCAACATGCTGGAGAAATGAGCTGATGGGAACCTCATGAAGTTCAACCAGGAGAAATGCAAAGTCCTGCACCTGGGGAAAAACACCCCCATGCACCAGTATAAGCTGGGGCTCCCCCATCTGTAAAGCAGCTTGCCCAGAAAAGGTGTTGGAGATCTCTGATGGACATCCAGTTGAACATGAATCAGCGATGTGCCCTTGCCACAAAGAAAGCTAAAGGTATCCTCAGCTGCATTGGATAAAGTATTGCCAGCAGGTCGAGGGAGGGGATCTTCACCTTTATTCAGCACTAGTGAGGCCACACCTGGGGTTCTGTGTCCAGTTCTGGGCTCCTCAGTACAGAAGAGACATGGGCATACTAGAGAGAATCCAATGAACAGCCACAAGGACAGTTAACATATGAAGAAAGGCTCAGAGAGCTGGAATTGTCTAGTTTGGAGAAGGGAAGGCTAAAGGGGATCTTATTAACGTATATAAATATCTGAGTAGACAGTGCAAAGAAGATAGAGTCAGGTTCTTTTCAGTTGTGCCCAGTGACGGGACCAGAGGTTATGGGCACAAATGAAAACACAGAAGGTTCCATCTGAACATCATTTTGCTGTGACGGTGACTGAGCACTGGCATAAGTTGCCCAGAGAGGTTGTGGAGTCTCCATCATTGGAGATATTCAAAAGCTATATGGAAACGGTCTTGGGCAAGCAGCTCTAGGCGGACCTGCCTGAGCAGGGGGCTTGGGCCAGATGATTTCCAGAGGTCTCTTCGAACCTTAACCACTCTGTGATTCTGTGAGCTTTGGGTGTAGGCTGGTAGTCTTGGGTGAATAATCTAACCTATGAGTTACTGCATAAAAAATGACAATGACACTGTTACTCTAAATGCCAAAATTTTGAGACTTATCTGGCAACCGGTGCAGTGTCCACTGAGAGAGTAACAGCAGTGCTTCAAGCAGGGAGAAGGCACCCACCTTTGTTGAACAAGTCCTGCTTGCCATTTGCAAGTTAACTAATGGCAAACAGGGTTATTAGGTTTAGGAGATACATCCTAAAGATTAAGTACTTCTTACCCACAAGTATTCGTATAGAGGACTTAGACCACACCTGCAATTAGCTATGGCAAGAAATGAAATCCCAAAGGATGCCATCTTTCAGCTCAGTGCCATGGCCAAATATCACTTGATTTTCTCACGAGAAAGCCTGCGAATTTAAAGAAAAGTCTTATGTAAGAGTTGCAAAGTTCAGTGGTCTATGTTTCAGGCAGACACATTTTTGCCATCAAATGCTATGTAACTGCCTCAAAAAATTTTTACATCTGCAAATGTTGTCAATATATAAAACTTTTTTCAGTGTTGGAAAAGCTGCCTTGATATATTCTGTTTTCAGATGTTCTAACAAAAAATGAAAAAGAGTATGAGAAATATAACATTATCCTTCGCATGATTGGTAGTATTGAAGTAAAAACATAGTTATGCAGTCATCTTACTTCATTTTAAAAAACCTGAACATTACTATTCATGGAAAGGTGGGATTGAAAATGCAGCAAACAGAAATCCAGATAGTAGAAGAAATATAACACATGCAGTGGCAATGCACTATTTATTACATGCTAAATTGCCCCATTAACGTGACTTTTTCTGACCTTGAAATATCACACTGAAGACAAAAGAGTGGTTCTGCCTCAATGCTTGTTGGCTTTTGCATTTTATGTGGAAAATGACAAGATATCTGGGATATCTGGCCATTATAAGTGTATCTGTTACTACTCCTTGTCAAGAACATATATTCAGCACAATCTTCAAATAAATAATGTCTGAAAAAAGAGTCAACTAAACAATATTTGGGCAAGTATAGACTAGAGATTGATCTAACATTCAATTTCCTAGGATGAGAAAAATATCTGAGGATTAAAAGATTCTAAATTAGATGTGCAAGCTATGTGACACCTCTGCACATAACAGAGGTTTTAAGATCCAAAAGCAAAAGTCACTTCTACCTGAAATATGGACCTTACATTAGCTTTCTTGTACCGGTGGCAGATCAGGCTAGTGTATATCACAAAGCCTGTTAGTTCCCCAGAAAAAAACAACCACTGAAGCTTTTTTTTTTTTTTCAGTGTCTCTACTGTAATTGATGGTTGAGCTCCATCCCATCTAATTTCTAATCAATACAGTATTATCCACCTTAGTATTTCTAATTTATTCCAGTGTGAATAAATTAGGGGACTAAGAATTAGGTCAACAATCTTAAGAATTTCAGTGGTCTGATCATAAAGAGATGAATGGAATGAAATTATAGAAATATTTTGAAAGTAATAATTACTTTTCTTACCATCGATGATGGGTGTTGGTGGTTGATATTTTCTTTTTCTCTGTCCACACAATATGAAGAGAAGCAGCAGAACCTTGAGTAGAATTTGACTGATTTCCCTTTATTACTCCCCTCCAAAGGCAAAATTAACATCAAGAAGTTAGATATAGTGTATGACAACAAGTGGGATAGTGTCAAGGCATAGTTCTAGGCATATTACCTGGATATATTTAGATTTCAAGAAGGTGGTGTCAACTTCACTGAACTTTTAGTCAGATGCTTATAATATGTTAAGAATTTACTTAGACCAGGGTCCTGTATAGAAGACACAGAAATAGTATCCTTTTTTTTCCCTATTAAAACTATCAACAAAACCTTTTGTTTCATATAAAAATTACAAAATTTAAAATCTCTTGCTTATAACCTTGCAGCATTAATATTACAAGTTAAAACCTCAGTCCAGCTTTCCGTTCAATATTATAAAGACCTTATGTGTATACGTATATTTATCTGTCTGTGTGTGGAAGGGAGAGAGAATGTGTGTGTATGCATGAATGTGACTGCATATAAAATAAAAGGTACATATAATATAGTAAAGGATATTTTTAAAAATTGTGATATTGTGCTATTGATTTAAAACTCTGAAATAAAGTCTTGCATATAAGTATCTCTTTGATACCAGAGTAGAGCCAGTATTTTATTCTGGACTAAAAAGACACACAAAACAATGCATTTGAAAACAATATGTATTTAAATTCTCTCTTCCAAGAGAATTATCTAATTTTTCACTAAGGAAAATATTTGAAAGTAGTACTAGTAACACAGTTTGCAAATTATATTTTAGAAGAGTTTTTCCACAGTCAGAGTGAAAGGTATTAAAGACATTAATTATCCTCAGATTAAGATATGGATTTATAGAGGATATAAAAATCAATTTGGTGAGATAATATGAAGTAAGTGTGGCTCTTGGATATGTATCTTAAATTAATTCTTTTTTGCTATCTTATGTATCACTCTAACATATGAGAACTGTGGTTATTTTCTAATGTGAAATTGGGATACTCTTATTCCTTAAGGGTATTATTGAGCTTCACTAAAGTCCTTTAGAATTTTTATTTCTAACTTGAATAAGGTTATCCCTTACCTTTGACTTTGCTAAGATACATATGACCTACAGAGTTGTTAAAAGTAGTACCCTTTTCAATTAACATATGTGTTAATATGTCAATAATGAATTGAATATGAGTAGTACTGTTCTCTTTCCCTTAATTCCGCTATGACATTCAGAAAATTATAGTTCATCATTCTACCTTTAATGTGCCGCTTTAAGGGTACTCGTTTATAATGAGTACTTACCTTCCTGTGTAAGGATTCTCACGTACTAATGTACTCACCACCAATGAGTAGCTTTCTTGCTATGCTCTACTGACGTCCCTGAGTTTTGTATAATATTTCTTGGATCTAAAAAGTGATAAAATGACAATGCATTCTTGACATACATCACAAAAATGAATGTAGAGTTGAGATTCACTAGTTAACCGATGCTTGCATAAAATAGGAATATTAGCATATTCCTAATAGTAAAAGTTTTTAAAATGGTAAGCATGTGTTTATCATTTCAATTTTATCCCTAGAGACACCTCAGCTTGAAGCACTTAGTAACCATACTGTTCAAATCTCACATTGAGAGAAGCTGTCTTTATAAAGGCTCTACATCTTATATGAAGGACTGAGCCCAAGAACCCCCAAATGTTCGCCTTGTGGTGAAAAAGGATCAGCTTGCTATTTGATTTTTTTTTACTATGAGGGTGGTTGAACACTGGAACATGTTGCCCAGGGAGGTGGTTGAGGCCCCTTCCCTGGAGATATTCAAGGTGAGGCTCGACGAGGCCCTGGGCAACCTGGTCTAATTGGGGGAGTCCCTGCTGACTGCGGGGAGGCTGGAGTAAATGACATTTGGAGGTACCTTCCAGCCTGGACCATTCTATGATTCTATGATTACGCTATAAATTGCAACAGACATACATAAGTGTATTTATACATACATATATGTGTACACATATATCCATTTTTCTATAAACAAACTCCTCTTGTAACATAAATAAAAATATTTCCTCTTTTAAAGTCCATTTATCTAATATCACACAATAACTGAGTAGTGCTGTTAAAATAAATTTTTCATGCCAAGAGTAGATTATAAAATATCTTGGGATGTATTTTCCTCATAACCAGTTTTTATAAACTGGAATTTACTGATTCTTTAGCTGAATATTAGGAATGGTTTGGCATATTACATCAATTATTAAAGCCTGTCTTATTTCTTCAAAAATTTTCAAATTAAAGGAATATGCCTATAGCCACATTGCAAGAAATCATAGACAGAAGTTAAAATGATGTTTCTTTCTTTCACTAATTAAACTTCAAGTTTAGGAAAGAAGACCCACTTTTTAAGGTAATGACTTTACTTTCATTAATAATGAACACTGCCACAGTGTGTTTCATCTACAGTTTGAAAGGCAATTAAGCATCATTGTGCTCTCCTTTTGCTGAGGAAAGCAAAGCACAGAGAGGATGGCACCATCTTTCCCCTGTTCTGCAGAGCCTGGCCACGGTAGCAGTGCAGCCGGAGCCCGCATTCTCACCCCATGGTTACTAAAGCATTCTGCCTCCCAAGAATCAATTTTTGGAGGGTGAAATATATACTGTGCCTATCAGTATATGAGAAGATTGTTTTTATTGATCTTTTTTGTAACACATTTTTTCTTTAGGCAGAAAAAGAGGAAACGATTGCAGTCAGTGAGTGCCCAGTGCATCGTCTTTGAGAGGCGCTATAAGGTAAGGAAGATCTAAGAAATGTTTCCTAATTTACCAAATCAATTCAATGAACTAACACTTATTATCCACTTTTATTAAGTGTACAAAAACAGATGTAAAATTTGTGTTAGAAATGAGCAAAATACAGCCTAAACACAAGCTGTGCTGTTATGTTTGTTGAGCTAAGAGTTTTGGGATCAAGTGACACTGTTCATATCTAAATTATTCATACTCCAACTTTGTGTCTTAAGCTGCTGTACATGTCAGATAATACTTAATTGTTAACAATCATCTTCATTTGTGCTTTTTATCTCAATAGTATATTCCTGGGAAATCTTTCATCCAGTTTTAAAAAGATACTCTTAAGAGAAGAGTTTTAATATGCACGAACAAACTCAAATTGCAAGGGTTTGGCCTTGAGAGCATTTCTTTTATCCACAAGTTTCTTGAAGCCAAGAAGAGAACTGTAAGAAGGAGTACTTAACTCATTGGTAACAAGAAATTTACTCATACGGTTATTAAGTGAACAAAGTATGACCAGAAGATACTACTGACAAGGGCTGAAGTCCTAGTCACTTTGCATATCCACATGACACTAAGCAGTTATTTAATGAAGACATCATATGCATAAACAGTGAAGCTGAAAGGTTTGTAAAGCAAGAAAATAACTAATGCAAAGTACACAGTGGCTGAAGCCAATTCCAGAGAATTTGTGATGTCCGTTACAATACACAACAGTTCTACATCTCCCTACATTTTCCATGAACCTTTTACTCTCTTCCCCATTCATGACAATACTCTCAGCTTCTTCATATTCTACCATCAGCATCACTATAGCACCCTCAGGCCTTCAGTGTAATACCTCCACTTTTTGTCACCCATCCAAGCTTATTTGTAGCTTCTGATGGTGCCAGTTCTCTCCCTTGCCTGCACTTTTTGGGAACCTGGCAAGTGGATAGGATGGATGGACAGTCACATTAACATCATGGACCCATAACCCATATTTTCTTAGGGAATCAGGCTGGATGAGGCCATCTGAATATTTTCCACAGAGTAGAGGCTGCCACCTGTACCTCAGAATCCAGTCATGGACCCAGTTCCTACAGTAGCCTCCGTAACACACCCAGGCCCTCAGTTCAGCCACACCAGATAATATATTCCTGAAAACTCAAGGTTCAAATTTCAAATTTCAGCCTGTGCATTTGGAGACCTGATGGCACAGCACTCCTCTTGACCATATAGACCCCTAAGCATTTTTCAGATTAGCATGCGACAAGTTCATCTGATGTTACCTGAAATATCCTGCTATTCAATACATCATCCAGGGAAAAGACTGAAGCAGAAAAGAGGAATAAGTTGCATCATATCATTAAGGAGTTAATTCCTCCATTTCTTTTCTGTTACATAAGTAAAAGCATGGATGTGTTGAGACATCCCAAGTACTCTCTGGGCACTCTGTGCAGCTAATCAGCACATGCCTAGCAAGTCTAGTTAAGGACAGGTTCAGCAGATCCACAATGTGTGAGCAGAAGGGCTCTGCAACACCCACACAGTGCTCAACACCTTCACAATGCAAGTGCGCACCCGAGGGCAGCTGATTGGACTAACTGACCATGCAAAATATGGATGACCTGAACACGGACAGCTGTCATTTGTCCTGCTACTGTTTTGAGTGGACTGTTGGGCACCCAGAAGTCCCAGAGAAAATGGCTAAAGCTGGTAAGGGAGCAGGAGGTGAGACATAAAAGAGATCTGCTACTGCCAAATGCAGTAACATTAGCAGGTGCATATTCCCTCATCTGTTCCTGAGGCAACCTGGGTAGGACCATTGTGGAGTTACAGGCACGACACACTATGAAGCTGCAGTGCAGTAATTACTATACCATACAAAATACTGTATGCAGTCATTGTCTCAAGCTACTGTAATACTCACTATAGAGTAAAAAAGTAGTCAAAAGCTACAGTACTAGAAACATTGCCATCAATTCTGTTTTCTGACAAAATTACTACGTAGCATCTAGCCATAGCTGTGGATGGCTGTCCAAGAGAAGGATTTGGCCTGTTATGTCTCTCACAAGTATTTTTTGTACTCTTTCCACGCTTATTGTTTCACCTTTTCAGAATTATTTTAGTGTTTTATTTAGTGTTCACCCTTAAACAGCTCTTAGTAACAACCACCTGGCACAGTATGGCCATAAAATGTTTCTCAGCATTTGTTTTGTTAGGTTAGCCATTAAGATCATTATGATGCTTCCTATTTTCTTTATCAGAAGGAGAACTGAGATGATAAATCCCATACACTCTAGCTCTAGCATATATCACGCATTTATATACATATTAATATGTTCTCCAAACAAATGACATGTATTGAAATGTAACAGAAGCATACAAAAATATGGTAACATACTAAAAGATATAGTATCTATTTTTTAAAGTATGCAAATTGTGTGTTTGTCTCAATAGGTTACAAACAGATGGAGCGTTGTGTTCAGCACATTTCTTCAGAGTTTCTAAATATGCCTGATGGGAATTGCATTACCTGCACCAGCTGTACTGGTAACCTCTTTGACTTCCACTTGCCAGGCTCTGAATATAGAAGGCAGCGCTGGCATGTTTTTAAAATAAAGTATATGCAAATACAGACATATTTGACATGTTGCTGTAGCGCCTATTTAAAATGTATGCTATCTGGTTTAACCCTTGCACCCATAATTATAGTGTTTCAAACTGTCTATGCAAGAAAATGTTTTTATGTCTTTCTCTTGGTTAATTTAATTTACTTTTTTTTTCCTTAATCAGAAGCAATTAAGATTTCTATGCATCTTTAATTATGAGTCTTTTTTGTTTCATCTCACTACTGTACTCCTTAGGTTGAACTTTCCAGGCACTGAATGTCTATTTTCTACCCTAGGTGCAAATGATAAGAAAGATCTTGAAAGCCTTCCATATTAGGAGCTTTATTATGCAAGAAATAGGATATATTGATATTTCTCATTTTCATATAAACATAGCACATAAAATATTCCTTCTTCTATTTCTGTCTTATTTATTTCAAAATACCAAAGTGAACATGCCCATTATTTAGTATTTCAAAGATACACTAAGGCCCATATTGAAAAAGGGCCAGTAGTTGTGTTGGTCTACATTAATATTCTGGCTGAGAACCACCACACGCTTGAGACTCTATTACACAAAAGACGAAATTCTCTTTTCCTAGCACTATGAACAACCTGCATAGGACAATAGGCCCAATTTAAAAAAAAATATATACCTAATCCCAGGTGATTTCCTTGGGTTTCTTGTGCTCACGTAAGCACGGTTTTGAATGAGGATGTACGACTCCAGTGAGGTTATGGTCGATCAATATAGTACAGGTTAATGAAAATGTAGTGTGCCCCAGCAAATGGATCAGCCCATGAAAAAAGTCTCTGTCCCTCTGCTTGAAGCTGGTCTGTGGAAGAAATTCTGGAAGTTTAACAAGCTACAGGAGTAAGGAGACAAAACTTCTTTAGTTCCTTGAATTCTGCCTATGAACTTTTCCCATTTCTAGGAATTGACATTGCTATGCTCAGAATTTTTTTTACAGTCAGAGGGAAAACACATCTTATATCTACAGCCAAACAGTGTAGTACATGAAACGTTATTGGGTTCAGATCTAATTTTTACAGAAAGACTTCTTTTCTATTAGGAAAAGTCACTGTAGTAGTAGTAGTAGTAACTAGTATTAGTAATATTAATATGTTAAAACCTTTATACATTTAATTTCTACCCCTTTTCCTAGTGTTATACAGACCCTACCCCTGCAGGTCCTGAGATCGCCGTTTTCAGCCTTGTAGCAGTGGTGGGTGTTATGATGAGCATCAGTATCTGGAGTACTTCACCAGGAGGAATATGATGTTCATGGTATCTTCTTTCTTGCTCTACGGTATAACTGAGGACATTTTTATATGTTTGCTGACACATTTTTATGCTTTGTTCTTTCTCCACCTATCTGAAGCTCCACGTTACAGCAAAATGTACTATATACAGTGCCTTTTAACTATGCTAGATACTATTTATTTCTTCTATTTTTTATCTCTCAAAGCAGTTTCGTTCAGCCTCAGGACATCCTTTCTTTAGCTGACCACTGGTGAGTTGTTTGTAGTCACAGGGTACCCAGTGCCAGCCTGTGCCTGTCTCTTATCAGCATGTCTGCCCTCCTGTGATGCATCCTGTGTCTTCTCTTCTTGATGGCACTGCTATCCTACCAGGCTGACATTTCTTTATATTACATCTTTATGGCAGTCGTAAACACTCCGTTTTATATAGAACAACTGCTTATTGTTGCTATCTCAATAAAACTAGGATCATACTCCACAAAGATAAAAGAAAGTTGAACAACTTAGTGACGACCACCCAGTTGGTAGGACAATTGCTGTTAAAGCTAAACCAAGTTAAAAACCCCCAACATTTCAGACAGAGCAAACCTGACACAGCTGTCCTTGGCCTTGCAAAGTCAGTTCAAAGCCTGTGGCCAGATACTAGCCATGTCTATACTGTACCACAGAACTACAAGGTCACAGAGTTAAGTGCATATTTTGTAACTATAACCATATTTCATGAAAAACAACCAGATCTTATTTTCATTTGGCATCATGGCAATTGTCTCAGATTGCTCTGCATTGTATCGTATTCTCCTGTTGAATTATCGTCTGGCAAATTTTCACACTCTGGATTTTAACACAGTTCTTCTGATCAGTGTGCGAAACGCATCCTGACATAACACACCTCGATGCTGCCTAGAGTTCTCTTCTGTCTCCAATATGCAGCCTGTGAGAGACCTGCCTCCCTGTTGCTGCATCAATTGGGACTAGAAATTTGCACAGTAAAGTGAAGGCAGACACTCCAGGCAACCTTAGAAAAGAATTAGAAAGGAACTGATGTGGGGCAGAAACAGGACAGGAAAAGAGATTAAGCAGGTTTTAGGAACAGGATAGTGGGTAGCACAGGAGGTGGCAAAGAGATGGAGCTCTCGGAAGAGGAAGAGACGTGATTGGCAACAAAGCAGCTCAGTGTCACATATGAGGGAGAGAACACATAAATGCAGAATTAGCAACTTGTTCACCTTCAGCTTCACAAACCATATTGCTGTGAGGAGTATAGGGTTAATTTACACACCAGATGCCTAATAATCTTCATGAAATAGGGAGAAGAAATATCAGATTTATTATCTACACTAACTGTAACAAACTACAGATCTACCCAAGACGTGAAACATAAGAGACTTCCTCTGGCTAGCACTAATGCTCTCTTTATACTTCTCAGCAATGGTGAATTTAAAAAATGTATTTACTTTCAGTCTTAAAACTGTCAAGCTGTGATAATTCTAATCTAAATTCACAAGGATCAAGTAACTACTTATGGAAAGTGTTCTATAGGTGATACAGAAACTGTTCATAGTTTACAATAGTCCAACAAATACAACAAGAGGCTATGCTTGCAGACCATAAAAATGAAGTAAAACCTAAGATTGCTACTATGAATTTAAACTATTGATATCAAATCAATCCTTAGCCTAGTGTCATCTAGAAAAGTGACTGTAACATTTTTATTATAAGGTCTAGATATAGCAAAAGTTTTGCACAGTTTGATATCTGAAAGTGAAAACCATAATTCTTTAATTTACTTTGAAAAATATTTTTATTTTCCATCAAAAACCATCTGAAATGTACAAGGATTTATCTGCCTTTAAAAGTAGTTTTGAGCAAGAGCAGTAATCCCTTCTTAGATGGAGAACACTGAAGCTACCTGTAAACTAAATTGCATTTTCCACACGTGACAAAGCAACTCAGTATAATGGAACCCAGGTGTTAGACTAATTTCTAATTTAACCATAAATGAAAAAAAGAGAAATATTAATCCTCAATGCAAGTTGTTGTGGTATTACGGAATCCATCATAATGAAGAAATGACCCCACTTTGCGCAAAGGTTAACTGTACAAATGGTACCGCATCGACAAAGATGTTAATGAGTTTGTGTGGCAGCAGGTAAGCAAGAGCTGGCAGAAGGAAGCTATTGTGATAGGCGGATAATTACAATGGAAGTCATGTCTCTGGTAATGACTAGGATTCACATCACATATCATTTCAGTCACAGTACAATTTCGCTAGCTCTGTTTATGGTAATCTATGGGATTATTTGACAGCAAGGTGACATTTTGACTTTGGAACAAATTTCTTTCATAGACAGCACAATTACTGATATTGGGACATTCAATTAGACACATCACTGTTGTATATTTTGGTTTTAGAAAATATACAAACATAAGATATTTGTCCTTAGTACATGAAATTTTTTGGTTCTCAATTCAGGTTTCATCATGCTAATTCTTTGATCTTGATAATGTGTAGGAGTTGCAAGAAATTCAAAAGCATGAGTTTTTAACCATTCAGCTGCAGGATTAATAAAGAAAAAGGAAAAAAAATATGCATTTCAAACATATAATTGTCTTAAAGAGGAAGAAGATTTCCAGGCAAAGCTATTCTGTGGTATAAACTCTACTACATTATATGAAGTATGAAATTTCCTTTTCAAAATGGAATTGTCTGACAGTACTTAGACATGTTATGCCACATTCCAGGCTAAATCCCCAGCTAATCTATTTACTACAATCTCACAAAACAGCTACAAATAGAAAAATACTTAGGTGAAGAATCAAGTACGTGTCACACATTCTTCCTTATAAGTAAGGAATGTGAAATAATAGAGAGAAGACAAGACTGACGGCAAATGTGGCAAGTAGCTCCTTGAAGTTCTACCATGTCTGTGGATTGTGCCAATATACTGTGAGCATTTCTTTGCAAGACCAAAGACTACAGCACCCCATCAGTACTTGCACACAAGCGAAAAGTGTTCTGCATTCGCAAGTGAGAAAAGATGTACTTTGGCAAACAGACCACAGCTTCCATGAAAAACTTTTTCTGTTTTAAATTCTTCAAGAAATGGTTTGTGCAAACTAACTTTGGCTTCTGGGGCGCTCGTGAACATTTTCTCCATGTTTTTCATGTGTGTGTTTCAGTGCCTGAACTTGGGTGACAGACACCTAAAGCACATTTTGTTACTTCAGTTCTTTCAGTGGCTGACCTCATTTTCCACAATCACCTCACCTAAAATCTGTTTCATGAAGCTATATCTTCACACATATAGCATTGTAAATAAAAATTTCCTGGGGAAAAAAATATAAAAGAAAGCAGAATACAAGAAAGCATAGGAATTTATCAGAAGCAAAAATTTGTTTAGAAAACAGAAAAAAAAGTCCACAAATACATCGTTTTATCATTAGGATGGCTCTTGTCCTACTAGTGATTCTTTTTCTGCCTTGGTATAGGTTTTACAATCTAAAGTTTATGTATCTATCCTCTTTGTAACTCTGAATCTGTGTGAAATATTTATTATTTTAAGATATGAAATCTAAGTATTAATCAAAGAACAGCATTAAGAAAGAACAGTCACTCTTAATCTGCATGATGTCTGCTTCATTCCTTCCATTGAACTTAGGTGTATACTTTTATACAGAATTTGGATTAGAAAATTTGGCTTAGGTAACTTAGTTATGATGTGGAAAAAACCAATTTGCTAACAGTATCCTATTATTTCCACTTCTGCTCAGTAATTTGTGACTTGAATGAACAAAATCTAAGGCTTTAATGGGGTAAGGATGCTGCTAAGATTTGTTAGAGCAGTCAGATTTTCTCTCTCCAAGGAGACAAGTCACAATCATAATGATCTTACATTTGTAGAGTGGTTTTCATGCCAAAGGACCCTCAAATGCTTTAAAAACTTGACAAATTACACTCAGGAATCTTACCATTCACCACTGAATTTCAGCAGCCTCTGTTGTGACAGGCTTTTAACAACGGACAGGAAAGTCTAGTTCACTTTAAGACAAGATATGACTATTATAAAGCATCAAGAGTCTCAGCAGGCAGACAGTAACACTTCAAATGGAAATGCAAAGAGACCACCGAAGCTAACATACTACTTAGGAAGTGTGGCACATCGATTTAATGACTTTCCTTTTGTGTTTTGAGAGGACCATACATCCAATAACTCATTGAGTAACTCCAAGTGCACTTGATGCACTTGGAGAACAGTTCTTCAAGGTACTGAGTATTGTGATTCACAAGAGAACAAATGGTAAGTCTGTAAAAATTACATGATTAAATGTAAGTAAGTGCTTAAGTGCTTTAATGATCAGAACTTCCAGAGATGAATGAAAGAGTTTGTTTCCCTGAAAGACTGACATGCACATTTTGAAAGCAACATTCCTGAAGGAGAGAAACAGAAGCAGTGACAGGGGTTAATATTTTTCACTGAAACACTTTACAAGGACAAAAATAAGTAATTCCGCTCAGAATCCTCACCCTTTCCTTGAGCATTTGCTTTATGAGGCTATAGCTAAAGAGGATAAGGATTTTGTTAAAGAAAACAAAAACAAACACAAAAAAACCCAAAACCAAACACATAACAAAAAAAGAAAAAAAAAAAAAAACAAAGAAAAAGAAAGGACTAAAACACATCAGAAGGAATTTAGACAAAATCCAGGTCTCTAGAAAACTTCTACACAGTTGTTAACCTAACTGTAGAGATGCCTATTTCTATAGACATTTCCAGTGATGCAGCAAAGATTGTATAAGTGAGAGGTCTACCATAAGCACTAGTTTAAGAAGAATCTCAGATGGAAGCAAATGAGTCTGAGGGCTGATAGCTGCTGCAGCCATGGCTGTTGAAGGCACATGGTGACAGAGGGAGTAGGTAACAGTCCAATGAGACTCTCAGGAGATAAAAGGCAAGTCTGAGTCTCAAAGGAGCAAGAGGAAGAGTCATCACAGGGAACATATTTTGAATATCAAAGTCTGTTACCATAGTGTTCTCCAAAAGCTCACCCACAGGTGCCTTTGCCACCCTCAGACAACCTCAGACCATCTGTCCTCAGACATCCTGCCTCTGGGACCACATCTGCTGCCTTTTATGTCAGCATTTGGATTAGAGTTAGGTTCCTTATGTTAAAAACGTCATGAAAGGTGACAGTTATGTTTCTCAAAAAGCATCTACAAAGGCCAGCATGGCAAGACAAAAGCAAACTAAAGTCATAATACTTATTTGTAACACTTACTAAAGTCAAATCTAAAAGAAACACTAGAAGTGTTGGCATTTACTTTTTTCCCATGTTAAGATGCACTATTTAAGACTGTAGCAGTGCACATGCAGTAGGTGTCTAACTTCATGCTGAAATTTGCAATGTGCAAGTTACATACCTGGCCTCTCTAGGAGGTCTTAATGGGTTTCTTATAAAACATGTTCGGAAAAGACCATTTTCTACCCAAGAGAGGTAGTCACAAAGGATTGTGAGCAGCATGATTTCTAAAAGATCTACCTTCATCAAAAATGCAGATTCTTTGGCTGAATCTAGGAAGACTTCCTGAGCTTTCTGTCTGAAACACAGAGAAAAAATTCTTCCTTTCTAAGCAAATGTTTGAGGGGATTTGAAGACAGATCTTTCTCATACCTCTCAGGGAATGTCCTAACAAACTATCGGTACTCTGAAAAGAAGGAAGGGAACAGCCTTGGTATATTATTTTGCATGGAGTAACCAGAAAAAGTGTATGGGAATTAGAAAAAGTAATAGCCAGCCCCCTTTGGTTACTGGCTGGCAGACAAATTCACTCTATTGGAGGCATCCAAAGAGCAGGAGAGGATTGTTATGTTAGAGCTAGACTTATCTCTGCTCTTACCGGGATGTCAGAAAAAGGAATGGAGATGGAAACGTGTATGCGTGACCTCCTTTCTTTGTATTCCTAGTCCTACAAGTAATTAGTCTCCTATTCCTGGTATCAGACCTAAGGCAGGAGGTGTGAAACATAAGGGTAATATATATTCTGTGCTACTTAGGAGTGCTTCTCAGATCCCATGAATGAATATCCAGCCCTGCCAGAAGTTCAGCTCAGTATCAGCACAAGGTCTGGCTGGTTCACAAGGTCTGAACCATTCCCTGCCACAGTTCCTTTACTAAAGAAGCATATGACCAAATGGTTCTCCAAACAGATTCCAGCAGAGTGTCAGATCAACAGACTAAAGTCTGATGGCTCAGCTGGTACTAACAAAAGCTCACTGTAGATGCAGGAAGCATGTGAGCAGCTAAGGAATGGCAGACACTTGCAGGAGCTGAGGAGATGCAGTCAGGACACATACACATGCCTAAGTTTATTCATAGAATCATTTGGATTGGAAGAGGCCCTTGGGATCAAGTCCATCCATCAGCCCTACTCTACAAATTCCTCCTCTACACCATATCCCCCGACACCAAATCTAAACGACTCTTAAACACGTTCAGGAATGGGGACTCAACCACCTCCCTGGGCAGCCTATTCCAGTGTCTGACCACCCTTTCTGTGAAATATTCTTTCCTAATCTTCAGCCTAAACCTACCCTGTTTTCATGAGCATTTGATCAGAGATAAGATGGAAGCATCACCTCCTCATTTATAGTCTCCTCCTGGGAAGTCCCAGTTTGCTCCACCTGAGCAGACTGAGGCAATCAGAGTAAAATTCACTGTTGTGAGATTAGGAAGTGGAAATTGAAGAAGACACTGGGGTGAAATACCCCTCATTCTCACACATGTAATGTCACAGATATTATTTAGTTTCCTTTCTCCTTTTGTGGAAGATGCACAGTGGGAGAAGGGGGTAACTAGTGACAAAAAGGAAAGAACAGGCATACCTACAACTCTTAAAAACTCTTTAGAATAACATGAAAGGAGGTTGTAGTGAGATGTAGTGAGTGTAGTGAGGAGTGTTGGTCTCTTCTCCCAAGTAGCAAGTGCTAGGACAAGAAACAATGGCCTTAAGTTGTGCCAGGAGTGGTTTAGATAAGATATTAGGAAAAATATTTTCACCGAAAGGGTTGTCAAGCATTGGAACAGGCTGCCCAGGGAAGTGGTAGAGCTACCATCCCTGGAGTTCTTAACTGAAAGATTTGTAGATGTGGCACTTAGAGATGTGGCAGTGTTAGGGTTATGGTTGGATCTGATGGTTTTAAAGGTCTTTTCCAACCTGACTGACTCTATGATTCCTTATTTACTCACACACGTACATGAGGAATTTGAGGAGGAATGAGGGCCATGTAATGTGTTCACTGAGAAGAAACTCACTCAAATAAGTAGAAAGCAGCAAGATGAAATGGAGATGAAGGAAAACCATTCAACTGTGAAGCATTTTGGGGAGAAAAAGCTCCACTTTGCACTGTGAAGGGGAGAAGGGAACTAACCAAAGTTACTGGGTACAAAAGGCCTCCTTGCTGCCTCTGCAGCCACCACTCTTCCCAGCTTTCACTCAGACCTGCCTTGTTTCCAGCCTTTTCCCCAGCTGATGCCCATGAGTAGGGAGCATGGACATAAATCCAGCAAGTGATTCAATGGCTGTGAAAGGAATGTCAACAATAAATATTATTTTAGTTGTTGCTAGGGGATGTTTATGCCTTTCAAGGACTCTTTTCAGCTTCCCATAGAAGCTGAGAAGGAATATAGACAAAACAACAGAANTTTCCCTTTCCTCTCCTTTTCTCTGTCTTCTCTTTACCCTTCTTGGCAGGGAAAAGGTTGTATGAACGAGTGGCTCTGNTACCATAGATGTCATGCTCAGTATCTAAATGGGGTTAGCAGGAGGTGGGAGGGGCACTCATGATCACTGCTTGGGATGGCGCCAATTCACCGGGTGGCGAGAGTGACTTGTGTCACTTATTATTATTTATTATTATTATTATCATCATCATCATTGTTGTTGTTGTTGTTATTTTCCTTTTCTGATATTGTTCTATTAAACTGCCTTTATCTCATCTCATGAGATTTTTTCCCTTTCCTCTCCTTTTCTCTGTCTTCTCTTTACCCTTCTTGGCAGGGAAAAGGTTGTATGAACGAGTGGCTCTGTGGTCCTTGCTGCTGGCTGGGGTTAAATCATGACAGTATGTCAAAGCTAGTGTCTCTTCCCTAGGAAAAAGAAAACACCTCAAGACTCGATATTAGATTACAGTCCTTTGTAAAACTCTATGTCTTTACTACTCAGACAAAGATGCTTTTTCTACCTTCTTTTTCATTTTGCCAAAACTTCAAAAGCTTTCAGAGACAAAATGAAAATGTAGTAGAAATTGAGGAGTGAGGAATAAGGAACTGAGTTAAAGTAATTTGCATGATTCTGATTACTCATGATGGATCTTTACAGCTTGACGTTTTGGTCTGCCACATGCATCCCAGCATTTGTCTAACTAGCCCTGCAAACACAGTCGAGCTCCAAAACAGCACAGATGGCAAAAGTATTTTTCTATATGTTTTGAGGTGGTCTTCTAAAAGAGGAAAATATTCTCCAGAGCAGAATAACGTGATTGAAATATGTTTACTTTTTAACCTATTTTAACATTAGTTATGCAAATTTGATTAAAACAGAGATTTGAACCAAAACTGAACTGCACGCTGAGCAACAGCTGTGTTTGGTCTGCAGGTGGCTTTCCACAACAGCATGCTGTTCCACAGTCCTTCAGCTCCCTCTGCTGCTTAATGGATTCCTGTGTTTTTTGTATCTGGAATGAGCTTTTACTAATTTTTTTTTAACCTCTCTTTTGATGAGAAAAAAATGATGCAGATTAAAATTGCACCTAAAGCAATGAAATGATTGCTTGAATTGATAAACAGTGTGTGCAAAGTTTCGTGTAATTATTGTCCCTCTGTTTCTCAGGGAACGACAAAACACCCATCGGACTCTTAAAATTGCCTTCTGGTGACTTGTAGCGCATTACAATTTGACTCGGTGTAACAGGAATGTATCTGTTGCTTAAACTGACATTTCCTGGTTATGCCATTTTATTTCATACTGATAATTTTTTAAATAATTATGTCTTTGTATATCAGTGTACTCTGTATTACAAATGTCTCCTTCCCGTGCCTCTGGAATACTTTCCTAGATTTTTATGGTGTTCACCTATCAAGAATATTAAAGCAGCAGTAGCAGCTTGTACATTCTAGTCTTTATTGCCATATTTTCCATTTCTAAATAGACTTGACGAAGCTTGTTCTAGATAACAAACAACTGTATATATTCAAATAATGTCTTGGTCAATATGCAATACAAACACAAACCACACAAACACACGCACACTCATTAAAGTAGAACTTTGGTTAATAAGGTAAAATGAAGAGAAGGAATTATCTGTCAGAATATGTGAGAAGCATTATAAAAAACTGAGCTTCATACATCATACTTACTAAAATAGGGATTTGAAAAGCAGTAAAGGTTAAGGGAATATTAACTCACAAGATTATGCTGTTCCAAGGCATCTCTGATCCTCAGGGGATTTTAGAAAACCCAGAAGGTCTATCTAAATTACATCAAAGATGGGAAGCTTAGAATTCAACGTGTAATTTTCTCCATAGGTATGTAGGGTATTATATAATTTTTTTTTCTGTTCAGATACTCAGCCATCCAATTATGGAATTACTCCAGGAAAATAAGATTATGAAATCTCCATTTGAAATTCTGCAAAACTATTGAAAGTGCGGGTTTGGGGAATGTTGGCCCAGATGTTACTTCCTCCAAGATAACTAGGATGATTTTCTCAGGGATCTGCATTCAGCCCCAGAAGCAATGGCACTTGTAGATATGAATTATGCTACACCTGGGAATAAATGTAACCCACTCATAATTCAACATGAAGATTGGATATTAAGAAAATCTCTTCACTGAAAGAGCTACCAAGCACTGGAACAGGCTGCCTAGGAAGGTGGTTGAGTCACCATTCCTGGAGGTATTTATAAGACATGCAGATGCGGCACTTAGGGACACGGCTTAGGCGTGGACTTGGCAGCGTTAACTTTGCAGTTGGACTCAATGATTTTAAGGGTCTTATCCAACCTAAATGATCTATGTTTTTATGAACAGAATAGCTCAAGACAAGTTGGGCCTGATCAGACCTCTTAGGCACTGCTTGGATCCGTTGCATTGTCCTTTTTGACGACAGTGCTTACATTTGAATATTTTCAGTGTGCTTGCTGCCATTCAGAAAATGGTGATGCACTGCTGGCTCTACTCAGGGGACAGGGGAAATGGCTGCCTTTGCTATCGCCTCCTTCATGGAGCTTGCTCCTGAGCAACACCTGAGGAACAGGCACATTGTGCTGGAGACTAATTACATGACAATACTTCTCAGGAGGAAATTACAGAATGATCTTACTGATCCCAAATTTGGTGATATTTTTTAATATTCAGCATGTGAGTAAAATACACCGAGGTGGTTCTACAAGTGTTTAAGATCTCAAATCCAGCAGCTCAAACTCAGACTTACTCAGCCTATCATTGTGGCCTCCCCAGTGCTGCAGGGGAAGGCGGTGAAGAACCAGAAACCAAAGTTACACATTTTTGGGTGTGGAGAGGGTAAAAGAGGCAGAATAGCCTCTCTCCTTTACAAACTTGGCTAATATCTAGGAGAAATACTGAAATACAGGATTACTACAACAGAAATAAAATGCAAATAAATGTGAACAGGCAACAATCTAATTTCCATTCATCCTTTTTGAAATACTAAGGGACTTAACATTTCTTATTCTGAGATCAACCTTTTCCCTAAACTTTTCATCCTCAGTATAAACAACGCATAATCTTTGTTCTCTATCTGATTTAGAATTTCTTCACTCTTCAAATGCTTACACGTTGTCTTCTGATTTCCTGTTTAAATAAACAAACCATGACCATTTTGTAACTATTCAGCCTTGAACTATGATTTAAATTCCCTCTCCTAATATATTTATGGAGTCACACTTCCACTCTCCAGTTTTGCTTGCTTTCCTTCCAAATCTCGTTGAGAAAGAGAACTGGAGAAAGGAAAATACACAGCACCAGGGAAAGCAAGAGCAGAACAAAATAATTGCAGTCCTGCGATAGGGACTGTGATTGGGAGTGGGTAAGTGGACATCCAGGTCTCCTGGGACTGCTTTTGCATTTTACAGTAGACAGAAAACAAATTAAATCTCTGTATATAGGGAGCTATTCTTCCAGCTGATTAAGCCTGAGCTCTGGGTTTAAATTGCAAATTTGCCTGGTGACCTTACATGCTGTCGAAGGCCATCTAGCTAGCAGGTGACATTCTACTTCTAGTTCCAGATAGTTCTAACTCAAGTAGCAAAGCAGAGAGGTTTTTTGCCTGACTTCAACGTGAACAAAACAGGATTGGCAGATTTTTGTCATACTGATGTTTTCACATTTTTCAAATCTCCAGAGGATGTGTACGCAAACTACCAAAGTGCGATGTTCCCCAAACCCATGTTGATTCTTAAACATGGTACATGCAGAAGTTAAAGGCCAGACACTAGTGGTGTGCCCCAGGTATTGTTATCCGGGCCAATGCTGTTTAACATCTTCATTAGCAACCTGGAAGATAGGAGTAGTGCAACTTCTGGAAGTTTACAGACATTACAACACTGAATGGTTGATACACCAGAGGTTTTTGCTGATATTCAGACAAGGCAGAAAAGGCCCTGGCAGCCCAGGTGGACACCAGCTTGCATGCCAGCAACACAGCCTCGCAGCAAACAAGGCCAGCAGCCTCCTGAACTGCACTAGGAAGAGTGCTGCCAGCAGGCTGAGGGAGCCGTTTTTCCACTCTGCTGAGCACTGGTGAGATATCTGGAGTATTGGGTCCAGTTCTGGGCTTCCCAGTACAAGAAAGCCATGGGCATAGTAAAGCACGAAGACGGTAAATGTATTGGAACCCCTCACCTACAAAGAGAGACTGACAGCTGGGACTCTTCAGCCTGGAAAAGGGAAAGTTCAGGGAGATCTTACAAATGTGCATAAATACGTAATGGGGCAAGGTTGAAAGGAGAGAAGACTAAGCCAGAGTCTACTCAGTGGTGCCCAAGGAAAGGACAAGACTAAATTGGCAGGAAATACAGGAAATACACAAGGAGAAAAAAGTCAAAGACAAACCTGCAAGGGCAATCAAATGCAGGAACAGGTCATCCCGAGAGGCTGTAGAGTCTCAGTCCTTGGAGGTATTCAAAACCCAACTAGAAACACTCCTCAGCAAGATGCTTCAGTTGGTTCTGCTCTCTGCAGTGTGGTTGCAACACCATAGCTGAGGTTCCTTCCAACCTCAGCAATTCTCTGCTTCTGCAGTTTTGAACAACTTTACGCAGGACAACTGACACCAGCACCACTCCTCAGACCTTGACATCTTATGAAGTCAAAAGACTGTCTAAAATGTTTTGCACTTCATATGAAACAGTAACAATCAGGGCACCATTTCATCTTTGCAGAAGTAAATTTTTCACTTGAGTCTGGATCCAGTAAATGTTACAGCACCTATGCCTACAAACCTTTGATGTGACCCACACCTCTATTACATCAGTGAACCATAACTGTAGTTGAATTGCACCTTTAATTTCAAGAAATAGAAGAAAATGTGCTTCTCTTGCATCCATGACAATGATGTTATCAGAGGAATGAGACAGCTTCTCTCAGACTTAGGATGAAGCTAACAGATTTTTTGCTTTCCTCAGGTGGACTTTCTCACCTAACAAGGAAAGCAGGAAGACCGTAAGCTACACCAACATTTTGAACAAAGTTCAACCTGGTGAAAGGTCTCACCAATGCTCATCTAGCTTGTGGGTTCGATCTGGTAAGCAGAACTGTCAGTCAAACTCCTAAAAAGCCAAAGGGTTTTAGGGACCTGCAAAGGTTTGATGTACCTGTAACATTAGATGAACTGGGATTCCATTGGCAGTTCATTATGTTTTGGGTTTAGCCATAGTTATTAAATCTAGACCCAAGAGTGGTCCTGTTCAGGTGCTTGGCTTTTAAAATGGAGCGTTAAATACCATCAAGTTTACGACTGTGTATCACAGATGGTAGAAATGTGAAGATTTTATGAAAAGGTTCATTCAGTAACAAGAACACTTTTAGATACCAAGTCCTAGTCAGACTGAGCAGAATTAAATATGCATTGAAATGTGCAGATCACTATTTGACAAGTCATTTGCTGTATTAAATTATCTTGCTGGAATAACAGGTGAGGAAACACATTTTTAGTCTTGTTCATTTACTTTACTTCTATGGAAGTTGCCTCCTGGAAAAAGTATACAAAATTAGTTGATACATTTGACAGAATTGCCCTTTCCACCAGCATGGTGCACATAGACTGTAACTCCAGCTGTTACAGAATAATCAGATAATAACATAATTTTTTTACTTTTTTTCCTTTACAAATTAGCATTATAGCGATCTCTGTTCTGAAAGTCTTTATAAGCACGTTTTGCATCCGTTTTACTGTGTGGGATTCTTCCAAAAGGTTCCAGATCATTGAAGCAGGCATCAAAAACTTCATCCACAGCTTTTTCTGCTGTTTCTTTGCTAACTTTTCTAACAGCCAGAATGGAACGGATTGCTCTGTCTCGTACACAAGTCTAAAATGGGAATTAGATAAAGAAAAAAAATCTGTCATTATTAGTATAAATATTTTGTATCACAGAATAATCAACTGATGCCTGTAATAAGCATTAAAGTACATTTTTGTTCCATCCTATGTTAACTACGTGTTTTAGTTTTCCACGTGCAAATAAACTGTCAGATAAGTAAAAGACTTTCCTTAGAACAGGAATTAAAACACAATTTGGCATTTGTCATAGGTAGCAAGTATTTGTACAACTTGACTTGAACACAGGAGAAAATACATCAGAAAGAAACAGACAGAAATACCAGTTAATACTTTTCCAATCAAAATGCTATACAACAAAGGAATGACTCCTCTACTGGCCTTTGTACACCTCTCTTTATGGCTGCATTTGCTTCCATTTTGTCTACTAAAAGATTAAAAGAGACGTAAATATCCCCAGCTACAACTGTCACTCTAACGTGAGCAACTACTCAACCCACAGCCTTCATTACTATTAAAAACAAGTAATTCCTTTAAGACTTAGCACATGTGACTACTTAGAACTCTTTTCACTCTCCTTCCTCCAGTTTTCAAAGACTTTTTAGAGTTTTATCCACTTATAGTGAGTAAGGTATTCCCACTACATTTCCTCCAAACCTTGCTGTTTGTTTGGATCTCATGAACCATCCATTGTCAGTGGTAATGGTCTATGATACAGGAATTTCACTCCAACAAAAATAACAAGGTGGAAAAAAAATTATCATGGATCATTAAAGGTTAATTAATAAAGAGCAGCAAGTCCACATTATCCACTTCTTTCTCTGTTGTTTTCAGCTATGAAAGGCTGAGATCAAGTAGGTAAGGATGGCTCGTAACAGATCAGCAGACTTTTAACATTCACAGTCTTTACCTGATGGTGTCCTTTTAATCCAAATTTAAACCTGGCTATTTCATTCATCAGTGTACAGTCTCCACTGAGATTCGCAGCTCGAATCTATTCGGAAAAAGATTTCAGAGTAATTTCACATAATCAGAGAAACACACAGACATATGAAGTCAAAACAAAGCTGTAACTTTTGTTTTTTTTATTTCAGTATCTTTCCGGAGGCAGTTGCCAGAGAATTTCCCAGGGCCACTTCTACTTATTAAGTACATATTACTCTTTATATCCACCCTCTCAGCCTGAATGAACTACAAAGTTATTACTATAGAACCTGTAAGTTTCTCCAAGGACAAATCTTAAGATTCCCAAATCTTAAACGAATGAGCAGAAAAGATCACATATGTTTGCACATATGTATGTACATATAAATATATACATATCGATATGGATTCCTAAAAGAACATGGAAAATAATATTGTCCCCAGTTTATATCAGAAGCTGAGACAAGAGTCAGGAGGAAAGTCAGACACCTTTCAAAGACTACAGGTGCAATACCCAGAGAAGCAGTAACCCACCTGCTTTAGGAAAAGCCACATTTAAATGAGTCCGTTCACTTTAGCTTGTTACCTGCCTTGTCCTGTGCACTTAAGTTTCTTTTGTCTGCCAACCGTCTCACACTCTACACCCTCAGTTCGGAAATATAACTGAAACTAGATTTCCTATAATGAAGTACCAGAGTGAGAAGAAATGCATGGAAAGCAGGAAATGTAAGAATTGAGAAGCTGGCAATAAAAATTGTAAGCACTATATAATAAAAAAGTATCAAAAGCGAACAAATAATCTCAACAAGAGCAAGAACAAGTACAATCTTGTTTTACATATCTTATCTGATTTTATGTTTGAGGCTTACATGCTTTATTCTGCACTGTGTAAAAGCCTAGACAAAAAAAAAAAGTAGATGATAGTTTATAACTCTGAATTATTGCAATGGGTTTTTATTGCAATAATTCTGAATTATTGCAAGATGTTAGCAGCAGGGGGCCTGCCAGGATGGCTTCTGTGAGACAAGACGAGTGTCTGTCCCCACATTGGACAGATCTAGTTTCGGCTGTCTCTAAAACAGACCCACCACTGGTCAAACCTGAGCCCATCAGCCGTGCCAGTGGTACCGCTACGATGAGACATTTAAGAAAGGATAAAAAACACTACATGGCAGCTGAGAGAGCCAAAAGTAAGAAATAGCCCCACAGACACCAAGATCAGTGAAAATGGAGAGGAAGGAGGTGCTCCTGGCACCAGAGCATAAATTCCCCTGCTACCTGTGGACAAGACTATGGTGACACAGGTTGTGTCCCCGCAGCCTGTGAAGGAACAGAGCAGAGCAGATATCCACACTGCAGTCTGAGGAAGACTCCATGCCAGAACAGATGGACATGCTGGATGGACAGTCCCAAAGAGTGGTGCTCAACGGAGTTAAATCCAGCTGGCAGCCAGTCACAAGTGGTGTTCCTCGGGGCTCGGTATTTGGACTGTTTNGGCAATGAAGCTGGTGAGGGGCCTGGAAAATAAATCTTATGAAGAGCGATTGAAGGAGCTGGGACTGTTTAGTTTGAGGAAGAGGAGGCTGAGAGGATACCCCATTGCTCTCTACAACTACTTGAGAGGGCATTGTAGAGAGGCTGGTGCTGGTCTCTTCTCACAGGTGATTAGCGATGGAACGATAGGGAATGGCTTCAAGCTGCAACAGGGTAGATTTAAGCTGAACATTAGGAAAGAATTTTTCACAGAAAGAGTGGTCAGACACTGGAACAGGCTGCCCAGGGAGAGGGTTGAGTCCCCATCCCTGAACATGTTTAAGAGTCATTTAGATGTGGTGTTGGGGGATATGGCACAGGGGAGAATTTTGTAAAGTATGTTTGATGGTTGGACTCAATGATCCCAAGGGTCTTTTCCAACCTGAATGACTCTGTGATTCTATGCCCTGAAAGAAGTTGCAGGCCATAAGAGAGCCCATGCAGGAGCACATTTTCTGGCAGGAACTGCGGTTCGTGGGAGACCGATGCTGGAGCAGTGCATTCCTGAAAGACTGTCCACTGTGGAAAGGACCCAAGCTGAAGCTAGTCTTGAAGAACAGTAGCCCATAGGAAAGATCCAAATTGGAGTAGTTCTTGAAGGACTATAACTCAAGGCAATGATCTCACACTGGAGCAGGGGAACAGCATGAGAAGGAAAGAGCAGCAGAGACAGAGCATTATGAACTGTGTGCAGCCCCCACTGCCCATCCCTCTCTACTTTTTTCAGGGGAAGGAGACTGAAGAATCAGGAATGAAAGAGCAAAGTTGAGCCTGGGAAGAAGAGGAGGTGGTTGGGAAAGATATTTTTAGTTTTAGTTCTGACTGTCCTACTCTGTCATTAAAAGGCAATAAATTAATCTTCCCCAAGATGAGTGTATTTTGCCCATGACAGTAATTGGTGAGTGACCTCCATGTCCTTATCTTGATCCATGAGCTTTTTCGTCTTACTTTTCTCCCTTATTCTACACAGGAGGGTGTCAAAGAAAGGCTCGGTGGGTGCCTGGCAGCCCAACATGGTCAACCCCCCCATGTTATACAAAATGGCTTTACTAATACCACATGAGGTTACTTCATTAAGTATACAAAGATAAAGATAATATGTGACTGTGACTCCCTTCCCCAACAAATACGAATTCAATTAATGAATTAAAATTGATTTTTATTAAGTCTGATTTGTTTTGTACCAAACTCATTTTAGTTCTCTCATGTACTGCGTATAGATGAAACCTGTGCAAATCTTAAGTCTGGAATCAATTATGTTCTCATTAAAAAACAAACAAACCAACCTACACAAAAAAAAAAATAGCCAAACCAAAGCCATTATAACTTTTTGTATCACTTGATCTATTTTTAAAAAACAGTTGAAAAGCCATCTAATTCCCACAATCACAAGAAGGTATTTTCATAATAGTAATCATAAGGGTAAGTTTTTCTGTGGTCAAATGATATGGGTTACATCAGAAATCAACTAAAAGCCTGAGAATACACACAAGTCACGTACACAAGAGGCATCTTCACTAGCTTGGGCTCAGTTTAATTTCACCTCCCAATTTAGCAATTTTTAAAACCTTTCACGCAGCAAATTCCTATGTCTTGTGAAATGGACATGGAGTCATAACTAAAATGTATTATTAGAAACACCACAATTGATAAAATATAACATAGGAAAAGACAAGTTTGTTGTTAACCAAAAAAAACCTAAAGAAAAATAAGGTTACCATACTAGTGGGATAACTACCCAACATACCAAGATTTGCAGCAGAGAAATAGAGCTCTATAAACATTGGTTAATGTGTGAATGTGTTTTCATCTCTAACTACTCTCATTTATAAACAACCATGGTGGTTACACTCACAGTGATCATATTCTACTTAGTATGACACTGACATTAATATTTGTGAGAACAAAATATTTGTTTTCTGAATGAAATTGTTTAAATTGACTTGACAAAAAAGGACAAAATGTATTAGGATTAAACAAAATGAAGTCTGAACGACAGCATGCCTATTCAAATATGAAACATCCCTAATAACCAACAGCACTTAATATAATAGTAATGTTAGAAGCATTTTAACTTACCTCTGAACATGCTAAGTGTTTGACATTTTTAAACCAGTCAACATGTGCACGGCAGTGATCAAAAGCATGAATCAATTCATGTGTTACCACCCGGTTCATATGGGATTGCTGGCGAATGTTGTTCTGACACAGAACAATCTGTAGAAGAAAAAAAATATAGGTAGCCTTTTCACCAAGTTTCAACATCACTAGACTTAGAACACACCACTTGTAGTATTTAGACTCTGTAGATGAGTGTTTTTCAACATTAATAGCTTCATCATTTTGCAGTGTATTAGTTCCATTACCATGGAACGTGTTTTGTTTTTCTTATTTTTGTGACTTTAACTCAGATATCAGCATTAGTAGACTTAATCCTAGTGAAAAAATGCTAAAAAAAATGTCAGCCCTTTGAAAAGCCAACAACACCCAGTGCCTACCTGAGATGTGGCAGAATCAAAACCTCCACTGACACAGCCATCACAGTTTTCACAAGAAAAGTGACGGTCATTGAAGACAGTGCTGAAAAGCCAAAACAAACAAAGTTATAGGGAAGCATTTGAAAAAGACCAGTAACTCCATATAACAGTGATGTTACTACACAGAACAAGATGAATTTGTTAACGTACCAACCAGACTGCTTCATGGCCTCAAGAAGAAGTTGAGCATACGGATCTAGAAAAATATTGCTGCAATCAATTTCTCTAAACAAAAGTTTTGAAAGTCATCTATAATCGAAATACAAAGACAGTCAAGGGGAAAAAAAAAAAGGAAAAGCACTGCGCATGCAAATTCATATTTTGTGGTATTTAACCCCTAATGCAACGCAACTAGCATACGTTACAGTTCAGGCTACATAAAGTGATGTAGAATCAGGATTTATACAAAGCTATTCAGGAATCAAGTCACTTCTGACATTATTTTGTTAGTAGCAGACATAGAGCAGCCTATATTCATCATTGTTTTCAGTAACATTCACAGGCAACATTACATACTAAAAAGGGCACAAACGAAGCAGAAATCGACAAATCCTCTCAAACTTTGAAGGGCAAGAAGCAAGAAAGACCTTCTGGCGGGAAAAAAGCAAAAAGTACACAGCCACTTGTGTAATTGTGGGGCTGTGGTTTTAACCAAAATCAGCGTGTTCATCAACCAGCAGCCCGCTCCGGCCGGCAGCGGCAGAGGAAGGGGAGCAGCTCCGGCTCTGGGACCCCGCGGCCCAAGGTCACGGCCGCGGCCAAGCCGTTCCAGTGGGGGTCACGGACATCCCTGGTCCCACCCGGAGCGCCCTCCGCCTTGTCAGGGCTAGGCCCGCCGGGGAAGCGCTTACTCGTGTCCAGTGTCATCCTTAGCATCAGCTGGCACCTGTTGTGGAAGGTAAAAAGGCTACGGACCAGGAAGCTCTGCGGCTTCTTGTTCCGGTCCGGGAACAGCCGGTAACCGAAGTCATCCTCTTCCTCGCCGCTCTTCTCCTCAGCCACCGGTGGAGCAGCCTCCCCCTCTTCCATGACCGACCCCTGCCCCTTCCGTCGCCTGCCCGGCCACCGTCCCCGGAGGCGGAGCAAAGGGCAGGCGGCCCGGCAGCGCCAATCAGCGGGCCAGCTCCCCGCCACGTGAGGCGGAGGGGGGCGTGGCGGGCCGTGAGGTGAGGAGCGGGCGCATGCGCTCTCTGTCCCCGCCAGCGCCTCTGCTATCGATCCGTTGTGGGGTCGCGCTGCCTTCTGGGGAGAGGCTCGGCCGTGCGGGGACGTTGGCTGGTGCCGGCAGCAGAAGGAGGCTAGAACCGACGCAGGTGAGACCTGGGAGGGGTGTGCGGGGCTCGGCTCGGCGCCGCCTCCCCGCGGCCTGCAGGCGGCCTGAGGGGGAGCCCGTCCTGAAGAGCCGACTTTGTCCTGGGGGCCGCTTCGGCGTGAGTTTGGACCTCCTGTGGCGCGGGGCCCGCTGCCGGGGCGGGCCTGCAGTACCGCTGGGTGCTCGCCCGCTCCGCTGGCTGTCGGCCAGGCCTCTGGGGCAGAGCGGCTGCTCCCCCGCGGAGCCTCTGGGACAATGCAGCCCTCGGGTGTTGGGTAAAGCAAAGGAAGGCCTGAGGGTTGAGATTCAAGTAGAACTTGACTTAAAGGGTGTAAGAGCCGCGCTAGAAAGGATTCTGTTGTCGAGGCGTGAGTTGAGGTCGTTGCTAAGCTGTATGCGACAAACGGTGTTAGACCAGTGTGTAACAGGAGCAGGCTTACGTTCTGCAAGACGCTGTAGAGCCAGAAAACAAGCAGCTAGATTTAACAATAGATTCTTGCATGCATAAGAATATTATTTCAGTCAATGGTGGCAAAAGGGAAAGTCCAACGGATCACAGTGCAACTCCTTGCACTGTGGAGCATCTTGTTCTAGTTGCCATCTTGAACTAGAAGCATCTTGTTCTAGTTGCCATTGGCCAGGGTGCACTGGGCTGTATGGAATACTTAGTATGCCCATGTCCAGGTTTCATGGAATTAACTAACTGAATATTGCAGGGACAGTTTGGTACGGGACAGCAGTTGTTGGCAGAAAAATACAAACCACTTGAATTAGAAACATAATAAAAAAATACCCATTTTTTTTACTTCATCTAAAGTCTCCTTACAATTAGTTTCAAATAAACTAAATATTTAACGAACTTATGAAAGATATATTGCTTAGGGTAAAAACGTTACCACCTAATTACAGGAGGTAACTGGAGAGAAGTGTAGCTAGTGTATCAGGGCATCTACTCAGCTGCTTACACCTGAGGATGAAAAAACACTTCTGTTTTGGTAGTGTTAGTTCACTAGTAATTGTGCAGTGTGTTTTCCATCTTTAATGAGACTTTTGTCCATAACTATGGATGGCACATTGTATTGCAGAAACCATTATCTTTCTTCGGTCTGTATATTTTATAATTCTGTGCTATTAGGCTATTGTCTTGCTGGATGTTAAATATTTTTACCCTTAAATTTTGTGCATACTATCTGTATAAATAGTTTGTTTATCCTTCCATGAGGATTGTAACTGAACCTGAAGCTCTTTTGTTCAAGAGGTGGTATTATCAAGCACCCTTAACTTTCTTTGTCTAAGTTTGTATTTAGTTAATCGTGAATTACTAATCATGATTGTTTTCAAAATGTTTGCTTCATGCTTTCAGGTTTTTGTGCAGTGGACTATACAACTGCAGATTTTTTTTTTCCTGAGTTGTAACGATTTTTTTTTAAGGTTACTTCTTACTCATGACTTGATACTTCTGTGATAAAATGTCTTTCACCTAAGACATTAAAATTAAGACAACAAAACTTAATAAAAAGATGAAGTGTTAGTAATTATTGAACAGTATTATAGGGACTTGGAGGGCTACAGAAGTGTACAAAGAGTACGTTCATATAATAGTATGGACTGCACTTCATAATAAAACACTTCATGTGTTTAGTCATACCTGTGCTAAAAATACATGCATGTTTAAGTGTATTTACTTGTAGGAGCTGAAAGTGCTTTTGAGGGTTGGCTTGTCAGATGTCTTGTTTCTGTTCAGATAAAAGGCAGTAGGCAGGTAGTAATTGTTTTTTTGTTGTAAGTTAAAACGTAAATGTTAACATGCTAGATTTTTCTTAATTCTGTCATTTGGGAAACACTGCATAAGTGGCTTTAAACTAAGATCACCTGGTTATCTCTTACATGATTTTCATTGACTTGTTGAGCCCTTTACCTTATGCTTAGTTAGAAAGGCATGGTTTACTGTTTGTTCTGATATACTTGTTTTATCAAAATATATAGTTTCCCATCATGTTTTCAAATACTTTATGTTGCTTTCTTTGTAGTCTGTTTCTATTTAATGTTCCTACTATGCTATTGAGAAGCCTGTCTTGCATGTAAGTCAGACGTCTTCATTTGTGAACTAGCTAGCTTCCTTATGTACATACTTTTAAGTTACCTTTAGAAAACTTTATTCTTGAAATCTGGCAGATTACAATGAGTGCACCAAATAAAGCACTAGAACTACAGCTGCAAATGAAGCAGAATGCTGAAGAGCTGCAGGATTTTATGAGAGAATTGGAGAGCTGGGAAAAAGACATTAAAGAAGTGGATTCTGAACTAAGGAAACAGAGTGGTGTCCCAGAAGAGGTAAAAATCACAAGTCCAGTGTCAGTGTTAACTCAGCTATTCATAATGTGATAGTGTTTATAATAGTTAATTTTTGCTTCAGCAAAATTGCATGTGTTGACTTAAAATGCCTGAATAGGAGGTGTGGGCTAACCCAGCTGACTTCTTAGTCATCCACCACAGACCAAAGATTCCTCTGTAAACTGTTCCATCAACAGAGCTCTGGGACAATTGACTCTGGAAGTGATGGGTCCAGTAAATTTTTAATCAGTTTCAGGTAGATCTAGAAAAACTCAGTTTGTAACACCAGTATTACTTATTTATTGCAGACTTTTAATGTATTGATGTTATTCTTTAGTGATACTCTGCAGAGAGTTGTCTTCTCAAACGTAACTTTTTGTCATCCATGTAATATTAGCTATTATTATGTATTGAAAGATTTATACTTGCTATTCTTAGTGGTTTTGTAGAGTTCCCGAGAACAACTTGCTGCATCTTTTCTAAACTAAAGCTAGCCAGGAGATAAAGGTAGTATATGTAGATACAGGTAATATAGTGAAACATATATGGAAGAATCTATATATATCTTTCACAATATATACTTAATATATATTTTACATGTCTGCTTTATAAGAAATGGCTTATTTCAATTTAGAATTTGCCACCAATTCGAAACAAGGCTTTTAAGAAAAAGAAGAAAAGCAAAAGTAAAGTCCCTTCGAAGATAACAACAGAGGAAAACAAGAAAAACAAGATCAAGTCTTATGATTATGAAGCATGGGGAAAACTTGATGTGGTAAGTCAGGATATTTGCTTGTTAACTTAGTCTTTTCCCTAGTTCATTCTGTCTTAAACAAGACTTTCTTAGAGTGCTGAGAGTTCAGTCCACAAATCAGTATCTTACTGCATGGGATACTGTATGACCATAGAAAGTAGTTACCTTCCAAAAAGTTTACGTGTTTAAACTTGTAATATTGAGAATATTCACTTTTCTATTGACTGGGTCTCATCCAGGAGATTGAATTTTTCTTTAGGGGGAAAAAATCATTTAACAATGAACCTATTAAAAGCTCATAATTCTAGTAGAATATAAGAATAAACTGTCAGTATTAGAGGATAGATCTCTTACTTTTGAAGTGTGGAATACTCCTCGATAAAGAGGACTTAAGCAGTAGAATTTTTTTAAAAGCACCCTAGTAATTATCTTCAAGTCTTGCTTGATTTATTTTGCATTGTTAAATTATAATGAAGATAATTTGTTTTTTTTTCTGTTTTCAGGATAAAATACTTGAAGAACTTGATAAAGAAGATAGCACTCATGATTCTGTATCTCCAGAATCAGACTCTGAGGAAGATGGAATACGTATAGATGCAGAAAAAGCTCTTGCAGAGAAGGAAAAGGTAATAGCATTATATCCATTTGTTATTTGGTATTGGGGCCAGTTCTGTTGAATTTATTTATCGACGATCTGGATAAAAACTTACCCTCAGTAAGTTTGCAGACAGCACTAAGTTGAGTGGGAGTGTTGATCTGCTTGAGGGTAGAAAGGCTCAACAGAAGGATCTGGGCAGGATGGGTCAATGGGATGAGGTTCAACAAGGCCAAGTGCCAAGTCCTGCACTTGTGTCACAACATCCCCATGCAGCGCTACAGGCTTGGGGAAAGGTGGCTGCAGAGCTGCCTGGCAGAAAATAACCTGGGGGAGTTGATTGACAGCCAGCTGAATATGAGCCAGCAGTGTGCCCAGATGGCCAGGAAGGTCAACAGCATCCTGGCCTGTATCAGAAATAGTGTGGCCAGCAGGACTAGAGAGGTGACTGTCCCCCTGTACTCGGCACTGCTGAGGCCCCACCTTGAATACTGTGTTTAGTTTTGGGTCCCGCGCTGCAGGAAATACATTGAGGTACTGGAGCCTGTCCAGAGAAGAGCAACAAAGCTGGTGCAGGATCAAGAGCACAAGTCTTAAGAGGAGTGGCTGAGGGGGCTGGGGTCATTTAGCCTGGAGAAAAGGAGGCTGAGGGGAGACCTTATCGCTTTCTATAGAGAAGAAATTGTAGCGGGGTGAGGGTCAGTGTCTTCTCCCAAATAGCAAGTTATAGGAGAAGGGGAAAAGGCCTCAAGTTGCACCAGGAGAAGTTTAGGCTGGATATTAGGGAAAAAAATTAATTCACTGAAAGGTTTGTCAAGCACTGGAACAGGCTGCCCAAGGAAGTGGTTGTGTCACCATCTCTGGAGGTATTTAAAATACACGTAGATGCGATGCTTAGTGGCACGGTTTAGTGGTGGACTTGGTAGTGCTCGGTTAATGGTTGGACTTGGTGATCTTCAACATCTTTCCAACCTAAATGATTCTATGATTTGCATAGCAGCAAGTTAGATGTGGAAGCATTTGAGGTTCTTTTAAAAGATTCTTCAGTGAGACTACATTTCTGGTGAAAAAATTGCCGGTTTGGAATTCTTTATGTCTGTTTTCTTGCCTTTGACTCTGCTTATGTGTACTCTCTGCACTTATGATGACTAATGTACTGGTAGTTTTTTGCTTTGAAAAGTTGGATTGCCATATGAATCAAACTGGTATTTACCTGAACACAAGATCTGAATACCCCAAACTAAATCACCAGGAATTTAATATTAGTTCCTTTGCGAGGCTATTTACATCTGGGAATGATGGACAAGCTTGTATATCTTTACTGCCTTGATAACGGCAAGTTGATACCAGTTTAGTTTCACCTCATTTTACATGTAGAATACAGCAAGACCTATCTCATGCTTCATTGACATGTGAAAGAGGCTAAGTGAGTTGTAGGGCAGCTTCTGTATTTCTGAGAAACTTCTGTCTTTAAATTAGTCACCTAACCCCATCTGTCAGTCCAGACTTTCCTTCAGTAGAGTCCCTTAGGGTTTTTTTTAATTGTCTGCATGGGTGATACCTGTCTTCTTTCTCTGCTGCTTTAGAATTTCCCTGGTATATAATCTGCAGTTTACACTGAGAAATTGAGATGTCTTTGACCCATTATAATTTTGCCTGCAGTGAAGCAGTTGAGGGCACATGAGATAAAAGGTGTGTCCTAGAGGAGGCAGAAATGAGAAAAGCAAAGATGCCCAGTCTAGTTACTAAAAAGTAAAAAAAAAAAAAACAAACAAAAAAACAAAAAAAAAAAAAAAAAAACCCAAAATAAAAAAAAAAAAAAAAAAACCCAAAATAAAAAAAAAAAAAAAAAAACAAAAAAAAAACTTCAGTGATTCCTTGTGGAAATTTAAGCAGCTCTGTGTATGTTTGTTACAGGTTTCTGGAAATGACCTACAGGTATTGAAAATGAGTATATAATAAAACTCTCTTATTGCATAAATACTGAGCAATATTCAATACGGGATACCTAGAATATTGTAGTTGAAATAAATGTTCTACAGTAAAGAAGTCTGTTGTAAGAGATATTAAAGCAAAAATGTTTGAGCATTCTAAAATACGAGCTATGAATTTTTTAACCAAAAAATCAGTAATGTGTCTATCAATGTATAATAATTTGCTTTCTTCTGTTCACAGGGTAATAACTACTTTAAACAAGGAAACTTTGATGAAGCTATAAATTGCTACACTAGAGGGATGCATTCTGATCCATACAATCCAGTATTGCCCACAAACAGAGCATCAGCTTTTTATAGAATGAAAAAGTAAGACTTTTACTGTTAAATCCTTCAGACTTTTTGACTGGTTTAGTTCTTGATTATATTATTTACCATGCTGCAATAGAGCCTGTGTAAAACTGCTGTTGCAACCTGCTGTGCAGTTTCAAGGTAAAATAGAAATTGCCAGGATAAAGAATCTGGTAGTCTGTCTCCTCTTTTCTTCCTCTGTTTTCATGCTGGAAGTTTGTCATCTTCTGTATTGTAACGTAAGGCATGAGGAGAAAAAAAGAAAGAGAAAAAGTTCAGTGTTTGATTTGCCTTTCAGATTTAGTGAGCTCTGCTTCTAAAGCTTTAATTTGTTTTGGAGGGAAGAAAGGGTATAAGGGAGTTGGTTATTCATTGTTGGAGTAGAGACTGTTGATCTCTGTTGTCCTTTCCCCTTTTAATATGTTAAGAATTGAGAGATGTTTAAATACTTGTCCTGTGCCCCTTCTGAAGCATGTAAGATTTCCACTGAAGAGAACCCGTAAAGAGTAAGCTAACTTGCTGGTGTTTGGAGTTTGGTTACTTAAATGTGTCCCAATTAACTTGTTCATATTTTCGGTAGGTTTGCTGTTGCAGAATCTGACTGCAATTTAGCACTGGCTTTAGATAAAAATTACACAAAGGCTTATGCCAGAAGAGGGGCTGCTCGCTTTGCTTTGAAAAATCTTCAAGGTGCCAAAGAAGGTGGGCCTTTTTAAAATTCTTTCCTTAAAATACCTACAAATTGTTTATCCGCTTGATTAAAGAGTGTGTGACTTGCTTGTTTGGTGTAGGAATTTAATTTTCATTTCCTGTAAATAAAGAAAGGAAATGTCATATCGCGTGTTCTCTTGGCAAGGTAAAATTCAAGCAGCAAGTCTCAATCGTTACTGTAGGTATTAGAAGTTCTAGAAGAATTCAGCTTTAAACATCTTAGAATAATATGATCTTTGTAGTATCTTGGGCTTTTTAGGTGACTACAAAAGAAGGTTATATCTTACTTTATACTGTAGTTCCTACCTGAAACATTATTTTCTGCTTTTCTGATAGATTATGAAAAAGTTTTAGAGCTGGATGCAAACAACTTTGAAGCTAAAAATGAACTGAAGAAAATCAATCAGGTAATAAGATTAATAAGCTCTAACATGAATTAATAAACTCTGTTCACTTTATATCTGTATCAGCTTGTAACAAGAACTGAATTCAACAAAATCTCCTGTCTCTTTTTTTCTGGCATTTGAAGTTTATGGAGGCCAAAATCTGTAATTTAGTTTCTTCTGGATTAACTCGTGTGTATGCAAACATCTGCATAATGGGGGATTAGCGGACTAGAACTGAATGTGTGCACCATCTGTGGTTTGGTTTTGGTTTTTTGGTTTTTTTTTTTCAGTCATGCTTACTATTTTAATGCAAGGTAGCAATACATACTAGAGAACACGTGTGTCGTCTTGGCCATAAACCAAGCTAGCCTGCTTGTAGTCCCACTGATTGCTGTGCTCTGCCAAACCAGAAAGTAGGTTTAAGCCTAGCAGAACACAATGCTCTAAATTTTAAAGTCTGTTGCCTTTTTTGACAGGGAGAGAATGTTGATTATGATGACCCTAGTGAATGTAAGCTTACCTGTCATTACTGTGTGGATATCCTTATGCCTCTTCAATTGTAGTTTTGAAAATGCTTGAAAAAAGTATTTTCAGACTGATGACCCAAAGTCTCCAGTAAGTGAAGGAATAATTGATTTGTGAATTGGAATATATATAGACAAGCTTCATGGGTCACTTTATGTTGTGCTTCAGAAATTACATACTTTTTATTTACCAAGTAGTATTCTCACTCACAGTCTCTCATAAAAATACATTTTCAAGAACAGCTTAGAATGATATCGTCGATTTGCATTCATCTTACAGCACAGGCACTTCTGTTAAGATGCTTGCCAGAGCAGAGGGGAAATACTTATTAAGGGGAAAAAATTATGTCTCTGCAGGCTCTGTCATCAAAAGAGAATTCAGACCAGAAAGAGCTTGAAGATGTCATCAGACCAGAATTAACAGATGAAGAGAAGCAGCGCATTGAAGAGCAGCAGCTCAAGCAGAAGGCTATTACAGAAAAAGATCTGGTAAGTCACGGATTCTCGTGGAACAGAAGAGATCTAGCAAAGAAAAATGTTGTGTTGTGCAAATTAGCTAAGCAAATGTGTAAATTAAACTTGATGCTGTCTTGAAATTCATAAATACAACATCCTTAATATAACCTTAATTGTTTCCCATTTTGGGCTCCATAGGAGGGGAGAGGGACGGAGTTCTTTTTGAACTCTTTGGGAGGAATAATTATACCAGGTAACTCTTGCAGCCCAAATGGTACATGATCAGTTTCAAATATGCATGATGGTAAATAGACCTTGAATTGTATTTCAGAAGGATCCCATTTCTCCAATATTATGTGCATCTTAACCCGTGCTTGTCCAAGTAGAGTTGTGGGCTGTTTCTTGTGCTTTCAAACCTCTCATTACATGGTGAAAAGCAGCTATAAAAAAGACTTCAGGGAGTGCAGGCAGCAATGACAATTAAAAGGTCTTTCTAGATACATGGTCTTGACTCACCGTTGGCATATTGATTTCTCCTTCTCCTTCTCCCCATTTTGCAATTAAGAAATAGCATTATCAACTAAAGCATAGTTTTCTTTCTGTTCTCTTACCTATCTTTTTAACTTCTGACATTTTATCAATAATCAGGTTTCCTGTGCTGGGTTGTAAGAGCTAATTAGCAGGAAAAGAATGAAAGCATACATCAAGTAGGTAAAAGGAACGAAAGTTTGAAAAGACCACAGAAAAGACATTTCAGTCTATTGCAATGTTTCACTGGTAGCAGAGTTGACTCACTGTGGGCCTGTTCCTGGTGACATGGATCCTGTCAAGTCTGAACTGTGGCCTTTGCTGTTTTGCCAATGAGCAGAGTAGTGGAGAAGATAATACATGGCTTTATATTAATCCGCAGAAGCAAAAGATAATCTTGGTCTCTTGGAAACAAACAAGAAAAAGTAATGTGATTTTGTTGTGTGGAGCATTAATTAGAAGAGAACAGCAACATTTGGGCCCAAGTAATACTTGAAGATAAGAGTTTCATGGATGTAGCAAGACAAAGATGGATTTGTGCAGTGCGGAAAGTCATCTTAACAGAGGAATTGCAAGGGTTTAGCGTTGTTTAGCTTGAGTTAATTCAGGAGGTACAGGGTGGCTTATCCTGAACATCAGGAGTAAAGGTAAATCAAAAATTACAGACTTCTAAGTCTGCACTTAAACTATGCATGTGAAAAAAAAATTATATCTTTGAAGTACTAGGAAAAAAAAAAAGATACTTTTTGTTGTCTGCTTCCAAGCTTAGATATGAAGAAATATGCCATAAATATCTGCCCTCATGTGAATGATCCATCTTCTTGATATTGTGACCCTGTCTACTAAAAAGGATAAGAAAAGCTCATTGCACCAGATCATTCTCAACACTATATTTTTTTTTTCCCTAACCTAAATATTACAGGGTAATGGTTATTTCAAAGAAGGGAAGTATGAGGCTGCAATAGAATGTTACACCCGTGGTATAGCAGCAGATGGCACCAATGCGCTTCTGCCAGCTAACAGAGCTATGGCCTACCTGAAGATTGAAAAGTAAGTAGCCCTGCGTGTGCTGTATTCTATTGTGAACTAGGCAGTAGAATGATCCAGTAGATTTTCACTTAAGTTACTGGCATTCCTTCTAACTCTTTCTAGAATTCAATGTAGAATAAACTGTATGCAAGACAGTAGGGAGAGAGAACAGCTCAGTAGGTGTGGCCTTACAATGCGTTTCAAGGAAAAGGAGTTCGGAAAGAATATAATACCATCAGTATGAAATTATATATAGGTTCTAAAGTTTGATTTTCATTCTTTTATGTATGTAAAAGTCTAGATAGCCACTTTGTTCATAGGATCTGCCCAAAATGTCATTTTTTTTTATTTTTTTTTTTTGTACTGAAACCCAGTGAGCTACTAAAAGTTGCACTGTAAAAAGATTATAACTCCTGGCTTCAAAGGGAATGAATAGGAACTTTTTATGGAAACGAATTTCTTAAAAATATTTTTTTTCAATGCTACTAATGGAGACGTATGTGTAGTTAGTTTATTTTTAATCAAACTTTATTCATGTAATCCAGTAACAGTAGGAAATGCATACTTTCTTGCAAATGAGAGAAATTGCATATGACCATTTTTGAAGTGTGAATCCTTTGATTCTGTGATAATGTAGTAGTTTAAACCTTTTAAACCGGTAGCATGAGAAGCAGAGACTGAGCATTATGTTGGTCATCGGTTCTAACATGATGTGGCTGGGTGTCTGTAGAGACAATACATTGATCTCAAATTATGGGATTACAAAATAGGTTACACAGGTAGTATTTCTGACGCAATAGTTGTAATTTAGTACTGAAGCCATAGAGGACAGCATAATAGAAAAAATGTTTTTAGGGAATTAGAAAGATATCAGAATTGAATGGCCAACCAAGAAAATAAATTCTGTGTGATAAATCAGTGTATCATGGCTCTTTACATTTCAAGGAGGACCCAAACATAAAGTGCACCGGAAGCTCAATGGTATTCTTATAACCTCTAGAACTGATAAGGACTGCAAAAAAAACCAACCCCAAAACCATTCCCGTAAATTCAGTGATAGATTGAAGAAGGAGAAAAGGAATGAATGGAAATACTTAAATATGCACATAGGGGAATCGTGATCTATTATAACTAAATATAACTGGGATGAGGAAATCTGATCTTAAAATGAAGCAAATTAATGCAAGGATATACTGATGTTCTGAAATGGCTAAGGCCAAGTCAGAGAAATTCAGATGTAGATGAGTTGATTCTCATATATGCTTGCTTCTCCTTTCTTCTGTTTTTTCTGTTTGTTTGTGGTGGTATTTCTGGTTTTCAGATGTACAAAGCCATGATGCTGACTTTTTTTTTAAGTCTAATAAATGTATACAGTGGTCTCTGTTCTGACAGGCTTTAAGTGTTTATTTTTTTTTTAATCAGAGGAAGTGAATTTCTCTGTGATGATAAAAAGAGTCAGCAGTGTGTCATGAGACAGCTAAAAACTTGGGTGAAATTTCGCAGTGCTGAGAACTCATTTTTGATTACTTCTATTTTGCATTTTAGCTCAGTGGTGTGTATTTATATGTATATAGATAATTAAGATCCGTCTTTGTATTTTAATTCTTTTGGGTAGTTCTGTCTTTTCAGTTGAAACTGCCTCTTGAAACTGATTATTAATTTTGTTCTACTCTTTTGCTGAGATATGAAGAGGCAGAAAATGATTGTACACAAGCTCTTCTCTTAGATGCCTCCTATTCTAAAGCCTTTGCCAGAAGAGGAGCTGCCAGAGTTGCTCTTGGAAAGCTAAAAGAAGCTATGCAAGGTATGACTTTAAATTAGCTCAAGTGCAATAGGTAAGAGATGAGTATAACGACATCCTGGTTATGTTTTTTTAATATCTTAATATATGAAATGAATTGCTGATTGAGGTTGTCATAGCAAAGGATAAGAATGGTGGTGTTTTGTTGTGCTTCATTGAATACATATAAAACTTGTTGTGTTGGTAACCACATGACCCAAAGACAGTTTTGTATGAAATTAGAACTACAGTCGCTCATGGTACATACTAAGAAGTAGTTTGAAAAATGTGTTTAAAAACTAGATCATGATACATGTGTTAGGATGACTTACCTGCCTTTAATTATTTTAAAGCTGTGAAAGGAAAATAAAAGATTTAAAAATTTGCTAGCTACTTTGTATCCTGATATGTCTACAGTTTTTATATGTTTTTTCAATCAGATTTTGAAGCTGTTCTGAAGCTGGAACCTGGAAATAAACAAGCAATAAATGAACTCAGTAAAATAAAGAATGTATGTATACTTGTCCTATTTTTTTTCTAAGCCTATAGTAATAGAATGTGTTCATTCTTTTATGTAACTGTGGCCATATCTTATAATTATTCCTTAAACTTGCCATTTTTTCAGGAATTAGCTGAGAAAGAGCAGCAGACTCATCAAGAATATCCCGCAGTATTGATAAAAGAAACGGAAATAAAAAATATAGTGAAACTGATTCACAATCCATTACACCTGAAATCAACAGTAAGTTGTTTTGTTTTGAGAGTTGCTTTCTCTAAGGCTGGGAAAAGTAGAGCTTAAAGTTAAAATCCACTTCTTGCTTATTTATGTAGACTAACTCCTGATGGATTCGTCTTGCCTGTGGAAAGCTCAAAATTTACAGAATTACTCTTTTGCTATTTCTCAAGAACATAACCTCAGCATTTGCACATGTGTGTAACAGTTGTGGTAGTGTAAGCATTCAACCTATAGTACTGCACTCAGGAAGCATGGTGTATGCCTATCTCTGTAATACAAACTGAGGAGGGAACCCCACAACCCTGTTCTGGGTTCATAGCTAACCTTGCGGTTGAGACTACAGGGGAGGCAGTTGAGTCCTGGTGCTTTCCAGCAGACTTGAGAAGGCTCTGGGTAAACTTCCCTGGTTTTTTCATCTGCTGTTTATAGTTTCTGTAGCAGCTGTAGTGGTCAGAAGACATGTTGCCCACCCACGTCATGTGCTGGTGTCACCTAGGGTGACTGGAAGAGCCTTCAGCCTGCATTTTCATCTATATAAACTGTAGAATAGAAGGGTATTGTTTTTCAAGAAGCATTTTTGGACTATGAATTGTCAGTGGTTATAGTCAGATAAATCAATTAGATATGACAAAATATGATAACACAGAGAGTAATGTTAGCTTTTGTTATGTGTTAGGCTTCTCCTTTCAGTACACTTAATTTTTATACGTTCAGCAGTGAGTTGTGTAAATACAAAGCGTGCTCACACATTGTATGGAGTACTGTAGTGTTCTGCTCTTAATTTCAAAAAGTTTGATTAACTCCATTAAATATATAATACCTATGGATAGTTTTAGTAGAAAATGTGTGATTATTTTGATGCTTGGGGGTTAGGGTGGTATTATATGCTCTCTATAACCAGTTATAAATAACTATTATTTCTAGAAACCTAAATGAATTGCTTGTGAAGTAACTGAAATGCTATAGACAATTATATTAAGTTTTCAGTTTGGCTACTAAATTAAGTAGAAATACCAGGTTGATTGTCTCTTCCTTGTTGCTCTGTTGAGGTAGAGCAAGTGTAGATGAAGCATCTGTGCTTCTAGTGCTGCCTAAGGACTGCGGAGGGTAATGTAATTTTATTTCATACCCACCAGGCAGGCTCCCAGTCATAGCCCAGTGATGAGATGGTACATTGTCAAAGCAAACCATGTATTATCTGTCAATACATCAACAAGACGGGGCAGGGGAGGAGAGTTTTGGTTTGATTTAAAGCAGTTTGCTGTGAAGACTTGCGGGATTGTGTTAGAGCTGGACAGAAAAATCTGCCATTTGCAGAAGTTGAAATTGTTGTGTATGTTTAATAGTGTGTATTTGCATTTGTGTTTCTAGAGCAGTAAGTAATGTGTTCACGTTCAGGAAATTAAATTCCAAAGTAAAAGGTGGTGAATTTTATTTTTTTTTCCTTCCCATTAAGTGGTACTTCCTTGTAAGACCTGTAAAGGTGGCGCTAGGCGATGGTTAAAAATCATACAGAGATCAAATAAGCTGAAGCATTTTAGTTAGTAAGCCTGCTATTGGTGGAGGTAATTGCCTTATGATGTATATAACTTGGTGAGACAGTAGGGCTGAATTAAGATAGTTGTCATCTCAAAATTTTAAGTTGAAGGTCAAGGCTTACGTTGCTGGATATTTACTTGTGTAGCTAAATTACAAAGCTTGACCAGGTCATTGGTCAAAATACATAGTGGTCCTTGCCCAGAGAACTTTAGTAGCAGGGGAAAAAATAAACTACTTTTAAAATTATTCTTACTGGGAAAACAATGCAGATTCTGTGATCTTCTGGAGTAAGGATAAGCTGGTTTATGAGAGTAAAGCAATAAAATGATCATATAAGGCTTCTTGTAGAATGTCACGAACTTTCTTTTTTTGCCATTTATCTTCCATGTGCAGTGCTACAGGTGAAAATGGTTATCATGAGATTATTTAAAATGAACCACTGCTGTTTATCTGAGGCCTGTACTCAACTGATGTTGAGGCTACACAAATGACATGAGGTATGTGTTCTGTTTAGAAGCCTTTGCGAAGAATAGCCATTGAAGAAGTTGATGATGACACACCAAATAGTGATTTTCCCAGCACAACTACTTCAGTCAATAACTGGAGAAATTCAGTGAGTGTTGAAACAAAGACAAGTCTAGATCAGGATGATCCTTTGACTACAATGGACATTCCAAAAGCAAAGCACTTAAAAATAGAAGAAATCAGTGATAATTCACCATTGCAGTAAGTATAAAAATTCTAATGACCTTTAAAAAAAGTAAATGTAGTTGAAATATAATTTTCACTTTCAGGTGTCTACATGTGATGAGGTATCAAACATATTTTGCAGAATTTGAATAAAAAGAAAATATTGGAAGAAATTAAAGAAATTTAAAGAAAATTAAGTTCTTACACGTCTACCTCTTTGATCAATCATGTAGTGGTTGAGACAAGTATGGTCTATTTAGTTTTAGGTGGAAAACTAGTTGTGTTCTTACACTTGAATTATAAATAAATACATAATATTTTCCTGTATGGTATACTCTCTTGTGCACTACTTCTTCACTAGCTGAGATTTTTGTTTGTAATGTTTTAGTAGAATCTGTGCAGAGTTCAAGCATTCTTTGCACACCAGTTGTGTGAAAGGAGCAGAGGAGAGTGTCACTGCGCTTTCCTCTGCTGAACAGGCAGCCAATAACTTCGGGTTTGCTCAGAGTTCCCAAGTGCCACTGTGTTGGCTGGGCAAACTCAAGTCTGGCTGAAACTGGGCTGACATATAGAAGCCACTGTCCTAACTTTATCCCTGTTAAGTATTGGAACTCTACTTGTTGTCTGCTTAGGAAACTTCTGTGTGCATCAGCATCCTCTCATTCTGTTAATACTAAATACTACTTAGAAATTCTTCAAACAGAATTCTATATGGGAAACACCTTCCCACACCTAGCTTTTCCAGCTCAGTCAGATGGATTTACTGTGAAGTGTTGAAGAAAAAAAAACATATTTCTTAGCCATTTTATAATTTCAGAAAAAGAAGTGGACTTAACTTGTTAAATTATAAGACGAAAGATAGCTTCTCTGTAATTGATGTTTAAAACAGTTTGTTCATTTGTTGTGGTAATTGTTTTGCCTTGTGAAAATGCAGAAAATGTAACATTTTTGCAGCTGTGTGTGATAGAAATCTGTGCCATAAAATGCAGTTATTTCCAGAAACAAAGTAGAGAAAGGTTGAGCATATTTGTAAGTATCTGCAGGTGTGGGGTTTTTTTAGAAAAGATGGATCAAGTATAAAGATCCCATAATATGAAGGCTTTTTTTTTTAGCCACCTGCTTAAAATAAAGTATTTTTTAAAATTTTGATTAGTGTTTTAGATTTTTAATTAATTTAGAGACCTCCATTTAGGTCTCAGTGTAGGATTTCCTTAAGTGTTCTCTCGATTATTTCAAAATCTCTCTGCAGGCTTCCTGCTAGTGTGAAAGGAAGTTCATCAATGTTACATCCATCTTCCCCTGTGAACAAACAGAAAGAAAAGGAAATCAGAAGGTCATTTAGATCAGATTCTCAGGTCCCTGCCATTCCTGCAAATTCTTTCCAGCTTGAGGCTGACTTCAGGAAATTGAAAGACTGCCCAGAAAATATGTACTTGTACCTGAAGGTATGAAATGTTGTATTGATTGACAGTGTTTGGAACAGCTGAAGTTTCTCCATTTGAAGAAACAGCGTAAGCTTAGGTAGAAAGTGTTGCTATATTTAGAGAGTCTGAACTGTACGATAGTCCTTTTCTTAAACTGCCTTCACGTAATACAAAGTCTGATCTATATTTGAGTATTTCTCCTCTTGTGCCTTACTTTTCACTTGCCTCACTCAGAGTGCAGTCCTCTGCATAACCTGTTTCTTTTTTCAAACATAAGCCCTGATTCTGCAAAGACTTAAATACATTAGTAACCAGGTTAAATTCTAATTTTTCAAATGAATGCCTGGAGAATATTTAGACATAGCAGCATTCTTACGTTTTTAAACTGAACAAATGTTTGAAATGCATCAACCTACTTAATGTGTACTGCTTATGTTTATTTCACAAAAAAAAAATGCTTAGAATTCTTCTTTTAAAAGAAGTTAGCAATCATCCTCACAAAAAAAACAACCCCAAAATTAACATTCAGTGTCAAATATTTCAAGTGATTTATTTTTCTTTATTTTACTTTCACACACTTCAGGATTGTCCAAGGCATCCTAAAAACTCATTTCTAATTCTTATGACTCAACTGTATTTTGCCTAAAAATAATGCTTTTTTAATTTTTCCAAAGCAAATAGAGCCTTCGCTTTATCCAAAACTGTTCCAGAAATCCTTAGATCCAGACTTGTTCAACCAGATACTGAAAATTCTACATGATTTCTACATTGAGTAAGTTTAACTCATTTTTTTTTTTAACATTGCTTATTGTTATTCTGCTTTTTTGCCTTTTTGGGTTTTTTTTTTTCTCTCTAGCCTAGCCCTTGGGCTTACAAAATTATTTCTGACATGCAGCATTACTTGAGTGTGGTGCAGTAATTGGAATGATTCTGTTGTTCCTTAAGAAATTAAAGATATTTTGAAGAATCAGATAGAAAAGAGGTAAAGAAATAAATAGCTTTTGCTGAACGTCATTGAATTTGGTTCTGCTAAGTAGTATGGGTAACTGAATATTAAACTGTATGAAATAATTTTTGAGCCTGTTACTGTGTATATGCTGTTATCACATAATTGCCCAATATTAGCTTTCTCTATTGATTTTTCAAAGCTGAGAAATACAGAGGGTTTCATTTTTGTGCACTGCTTATTGGTATGTGCATTCTGACTTTTTTAATTATGTGCTAGCATTTTACAGTAGCCTGTAGTAAATGTGTGTTAGAGCTAGAAGTTCTCATAGACCGGACCTGATAATTATTTTTGAAATTTCTATCCATGCTACTATTTGAGTCTAAAGTTTATTTTGCCTGTCAAGAGGCAGTGTGCTGCTTCTCTGAATTACTCTGCCCGAGAGCGCATGCTCAGAATGTTCTTAGGGTCTGGCTTTGTGGAGGAAAGTAAATGTAAATGTCTGTTAGCCTTTCCCTTGGTTTCTTCAAAAATACCCATCATGTGGGTGAAACGTGACATCTTAACAAACATCCTGTGTTTGGTGGTATGACATGTAAAGGCTAGGAAGTTGAAATTGTTTGGTAAGGTGAAAGACATTTCTTCTGGAGGCAGACAGGAAGAGTTATGAAAGAAAAATACTATTTGTTGTTTACTATTTGAAACAGGCACTGTCTTTGTTAACCACTGACCAGAAGAATGTAAAATGAACACAGTCTAGGAATTTTCTGTGTAGATAAAAACAAGGGCAACTGTAATGTGATGCTTCTTGCTGACCTTCCTATGGCCAGGGGTTCTACTTCCCCTCACGCACCCCAATATGTATAAAAATTGAGAAGTGATGGCAAGGTGTGAGCATTAAATCATACTATAGCTATTCTGTATACAAACAGCAGTCAGTTTGCATCAGTCCAGGTTGATAAATTTCTTCACTTGTGCTCCGCATTAGAAGGATACTTGCGTAAAGACGTTGACTTTTTGCATCGTGGGTGGAAGAATGAACAGGAAAGATGAGAAAGGCAGGGAATATGAGAGGCACAGAGAAGGGAGTTCATTGGTCCTTCAATTTCTTGTTCTTGAAGTCTTTAGTATTGCTTGCAGCTACTGAATCTTTCTAATCAACAGTAGTTATTTTTATATTTCTAATAATCTTCTTCAGGAAAGAAGAGCCATCACTCATCCTTGAAATCCTCCAGAGGCTCTCTGAATTAAAAAGATTTGATATGGCAGTAATGTTTATGTCAGGCTCAGAGAAAAAAAGTAAGTAATTCAGTAGCATCTTTTTAAACTTTGTGATACTGTGGAATCCAGCAAGAAATACATAGAATTTAGTGCTATTCTCATTGTTTATTCTGTGTAACAATCAGTTAAGGCTAGTTGTCTAACGCTTTGAGTGTTTTAGAAATTTATATACATCATTTTTCTTAGTCTTCTGATTCCTTATTAATTGGTAAGACTTGAAAACTACAGTTAAATCCTTTTGTTTTTATCAGTAATACCACTACACTGTAGTCTGATAAAATAAGCTTCACTAGGATTTCAGTTTGTAGCTGGTGATGTTACAAATCTCTGAATTTGTATGAAATCTTGTATCTGACGTGCAAGTCATCCAAATGACACATTTTCCACAATTTACAACTATTTCTTGGAAAGTTGGCAAGAAGAATGCAAACATCCCTAAACCACTCAGCCTGTTTGTCTAGGTCCTGTTCTTAGGGAGTTACTTAGATCAGTTTGCGCTTCAGGTTGATGTTGGCATGAGTTCATGGTTTATAAAAGTGGGTTTTGTTTCAAATGGTTTCTTTATTTAGCACACCAGACAGACAGACACAAGCAAATCCTTTCTCTGGGACTAAATAACATCAAATTTACTGTCTCCAGCTGAGTTTCACTAATAAACATTACAATTTCCAAATTTTGATACGTGAATCTCCTTTAAAATTGCTTGTTTGACTTGCTGAAGTGCAAGTAAATTTCTCATACAAATTGCATTCACGTCTTTAACCTGATGTAAATTTACCTGCCATCTGGCATTAACTTTTATCTTCTTCCTTTAATGGAATAGTGCCAGGAGAGCAAACAAAATAAAATCTGCCTGTTGTCAGGATTATATACTTGTTTAAGGAAATGTTGTTAGGCAGCTTGTGGGCATCAAAACAAAGTGGGAGCTTCCCTTTGCTACTCTTTTTTTCATCCTTTCAATAGTTCTAAACATTTACTTGTATTTCAGCTATACAATCTAAGCCTTACCCTCACTGAGGAATGGATTTACATTAATTTACCTTAAGAATGTGAATGACAAAAAATAACAATTTATGTTGGGATTTTCTTTTACAGTTGCACAGGTATTGTTCAATCATGTGAATCGCATGGGATTGAAAGATGCTTCAGTTAAAGAATTGGAGAAGAAATACAGCATTTTCTCTTTATGAGATGACTGGCATGTAAATTTCTGTTTCTGCACTGCTTTCATGTGGAAATCAGCTGAAGAAGCCTAGAAAGACTGGAATTTTGTTGCTTTTGTATAACTGATGAAACTCTTAAACTTGGTTTAGTGAAATGGCAAGTGCCTGAAGAGGTAATTACCTTGTTCTGCAGGTACGTTTCTTTCCAGCACCTGAAACAATACAGATCTACACTGTTGTCAGTGGAATCTGTTTGCCCAAAAAACAATTGGCCAAATTGGCATTCAGGATGGGGACTGTAGATAGAGATCTTTATGAAAAGGGAAAAAAAAGTATTTATAAACATGTCTTTGCTAGGAATCAATTCGTGTATATTACTAATGTGCGTGCTTTTTTTATTTTAGAAAATAAACTGATTGTTGAATTGAAGATACTACATTTTTTAAGGAGTTTTTTTTTTTTTTATTAAGGTGCCTAAATCATTCTTCTCTAAGGCTACACCATGTTAGAACATGTAATGTGCAAAGTGAGCCTGAGGTGTGATGGGCAAAATATTCCAAATCTCTTCTACTTGAGTGTACGCAGAAGCGGAGTTCCTGCATTGACAGCTGAGATATTCCTGTGAACCACAGCTGTAGTTGCAGAATAGAAGGAAGCCAAATACTGTAGAATCAAACTGAAAGTATAGGGAAACGCACCTTTTGTCATCTTCAGAGAGTACTTTGAAAATATTGTGATGAAATTTACCTTTGGGTAAGTTGTTTCTAACCAAATAAAGCCCTGAAGAAGCCTTGGGAATCTAAGCAGAACACCTTTCCAGAATGAAGAGGAAAAAAGGCATGAAATCACCTGAAATTCTTAAATGAGATAAGAAATAGTGTTTAGACGTAATAAACTATTCATACTGTTCCTGTGACCAGAAGGAAATAACAGCACTTATCAAGTATACTGTAAGATTTCCCTGCGGTATCTAAGTGTCTAAATATCTGTGTCTCTTGACTTGAACCGCTCCCTTTCATCCTGCTGATGCTAACGTTCTGTCATTTTGCTTTCATCCTGATTCAGCCCTTGTCCTTTACTGATGCTCCTCTGACTATGGAAGCCTTCTGACATTAATGTTTCGGTAGCTCTGCTTTTTTTTCCACAGGAATGGTTAAACAGCTGTAGCATTCAAAGAGACTTCAAACTTCCAAGATGGGTTAATAGGAAAATATATGAATGTTATCTTCTATGTAGTCAGCATTTGAAAACTAGTATTATAACACTTGCAGCTGTGTAATGTCCTAATTCAGATATAATCCATTTTTGGGGGAGAAAAAAAAAAAGCAATTGAGCTGTGTCCCTGGGCTGGGCAGCAACTGACCTGAAGGAAGCACTAGATCCCTAAGGTAGGTTCCAGTTACCCCTGGAACTGGGCACTAGGAGAACATCTGGTGTTAACTGGGGAAACAGAAGAACTTTTACATATCACTGCTTGCAGTTTGCCTGCAATGCCAACCATTATTACTAGGTGTGTCCCAAGTTATGTGATAATTGGCTATTTCTTCCCCTCGTTGTAGAGCAATTCTGGTAGCACATCGGGGTCAGTGCTGTAACTGTTAGAGGGCCGGGATGGGGAGGGCTGGGGGAGTAGTTCCTGCAGTAACTTTATACACCTTTACAGCAGACCTTCTTGCGGACTGTTAGGAGTTGTCATGTATAGAGCAGAGGTGTGTGCCTGACTAGGTTATACTAGTAGAACCTTTGGTACATTCTCAGAAGCTGCTTCTTGAAGGCTGTTGGATGAAAACAGGCAATTATAATATCCTTGACAGTAAAAGCAAGATGATAGCAGAAAGACTTAAAAACTGCGGGCCAGGAGTGACCTGCAACTCCAATTCAGCTGGTCTGCTGTGCTTTTAATGAGAGAAGCTGCTATATTTGGTTTCTGCTCCAACTCCTGCTTTTACAGAGATTTTTTTTCTTCACAATTAGTGCATAAGGAAGGTTGATTGAAAGAAAACTGTTCAAGCATGTAGCATTTGGTAGCGTGAACCCGAGTCATGTTGCTACTGAACTTAGGCTACCAAGAAATACCTTGAAAGTGGTATGCTACTGTAGCTTTGTGCTTGTGTTTCTAAATGCAACATCTGATGGCGAGTTGCTAAGTCCGTGAGGTTACTTTTCAGTGCATAAAAAACCTGCATGACAGAGCAGAATGCAGGCATTGGTAGAACTGCTAGCTTTACTTGCTCCAGGAGATGGCAGTGTTTTTCCCTTCTAAATTAAGTGTGCCAAATCTCTGAATTGAAGAATTTAATGAGCCATGGAGAAGGTAAGTCCAAAATAAGTCAATAATTATTTCTGGTGAGAAAAAGGAATTTTTATTTTTTTTTTTTTAAATCCAGCACCTCAACAACCTCTCAATGGTTATATCCCCGTTGTGTCACACCAAAAAAAGTCTGAGGGAAATAGGCAATTCAAGTATTCCACACTTGATACCCTTAGCTATGTTACGGCATTCAAGGTATCAAAAATTGACATCATGTTTGCATCAGTGACTCATTCAGACCTGAGTTTTGCTTATCAGCATTAAAAGTTGTATTTTTCTAGGCAACTTTTTGTAAAGATCGTTTTTTAATTTTATGTTGTTCCTTCAGTAGATCTGGGAGATAGTCAAATTCCATATTGACTGTTGATTTAATCATCTAGATTGTTAGAATGTTGATGGAACTGATCCTGGGTCATACTTTTGCAGAACATCCTTACTGCTTTCTGGTTTGACAGTAGACTGATTTTATTTTTTTTCCTTTCTGATACCCCCAGCTACCTCTGCATTCCTGCAGTAATAGCTTCATCTAAGCTGTGTTTGTCTTGCTTATGAGAACATCCTGTGATAGTCAGATGTCAAGATAAAGATACTTCATCTAATGCTTCTTCGTTATAGTACTGTGGAAGAAAGGATTTTAACAGAGCTTGTTCTTGGCTGACTTGTGTCAGTTACTGTAGAAAGCATAAATCAGTATCGTTTGAGTACTTGTTCCAAAATATTTTTTAAGAAATAAGCATTCCAGCTTGCCGGTTCTCAAATATAACTACTACTGGCTTTGAGGCTACTTCTTAAACATCATACTAATACATGATTAGCCTATCAATTTTTAACATATTTTGTGTGGTATAAACATATTAAGATGGAGGAGTCTTTGGGGCCCAGAAAACCTGTGAACATTGAGCTCCAGGAAACTATGTTCTAACCCATTATTTTCTTTACTAGGCAGAGATCTTTGCCAGTGATGTGAGTACAGTTGCTTGTAGTTACCATCACTAGGGAATACTGAAATGAAAATAGCCACTGAAGAGCTAGCTCATTTCTAATGTCATCAGCTGTCAGTTGTTTTTCTTCCACCTTGTATAACTAACAATTCCCTGGGTTTGTATGGTTTGGTTTTTCTTTTAATTCAGGTGCACTTTCAGAACAGTCTTTTCTTACTCTTGTCAACTGCTGCTTATTTTATTTTCCTTTTTTGATTCTGTTACAGTCCCGGTGTTCTCTTGTTGCTCCTACTTAGTAATTACTAATTAATCTGTCCTTGTTTCCATTGCTTATATGCTTTTGTCCTCTGAGATTGTTGAAAAACTTTGTTAGTCAGGTTGGTCCCTTCCTACAAGTGTTATTCCTTCTTCTTTCCATTGGCATAATTTGAGCTTGTTACCTTGATACCGTTTATTTTGATACTGCCAGGTCTTCTGTACTCTTTTCTGCCCTTAGATTTTTCTCCCATGAAACCTTAATGAGCAGTGTTAGAAAAGAGGGAGTAGGAGAGAGGATTTAAGTGTGTGAAGCTTTCAAAGTTGTGTTTAGGTGCTGTGAAGTCCAGGCAGCTTGAGATTGCTCTACTGTCAGTATTAGAAACTAAGAATTTGGGGCATTAAATATACGTTCTCCTTCCCTCCTCCACCAGTGTCCTATTTGATAGCAACTCTAAGCCAAGGAGTCTATGCCAATCTTTTGCCACTGGTTGGTGTGGGTTTTTTGTTTGGTTTTTTTTTTTTCTTTTAGTGCTTTTTTAGGAATAGCAAGAAGGGCTTCAATAAAAGTACAGGGCTGCAGATTTCTTGACTCTCATTTCTCCCCAGGTAAGATTCACCCTGTAGCTTTTTTTTTTTTTTCATAGCAGCTGTGAACTGCACATGCACAGATTTTTCTTTCTCAGATTGTACAGTGCCAATGCTGGTCTGAACTGCTTTGTATCACTGCTGCCTTTGCACGATGCTCTAGTAACTTCCTTAAGGTGTATTTCTAAGGGGTGTGTTATTCAGTCCTGCAAGATGATGTGTTCTTGACTATCCTTTCAGAGAGTAGGAAACGATCCTGACCTTTCAGGAACACATCCTGAGTTTGAATCTAGTCTTCATTTAACAGGTTCGACTCTGACAGCGGACCTGGAACTGCATTAGTAATTAATCTGACCTTATCTGCCTTGTTGTTTGTTTAAGCTTAGGAAAATACAACTTTTAGAATAAAAGGTGAAATTGTATTTTTCAGTGTTGTCACATCCCTTAAAATATGCAGTTCAGCCTGCTTCCAGCAGCAAAGTTGTGGTGGGTTTATGCATCTGTCTGTTCCTTTTTCATTGTATTATTTCACATGAACCATTTGTATCAGATCTTTCTCATTACATCTGTCACCGTGTACCAGTTCCCTCTCTCTGAATTTCAGTCTTGCTTTTCATTGTACCCTTTCTGCTTTCCATCAGGTTCAAAACGTTGTATTCCCCGCTGCCTTCCCTTCCCAGTCATTAACTGTAAGCAGCTCAGCCTCTAAAAGTGTCATTTAAAGGCTCCTTTTAATTTTCAAAAATATGTGTTCAAGGCATTTTGTTTCTGAAAGCTGCTTCTTTGCTTTGCTTCTTTGGGCTCCATTTTGTAGGAATATTCCACTCTGCCTGGCTTTACACAGCAAGTACAGCATGGAAACTGAGGGAGTGGGATATTTTGTTTGGAGGTTTTTTTGTTTGTTTGTTTTCTGGGGGTTTTTTGGGTTTTTTTTTTTTGGTGTGTGTTTTTTTTTTCTTTTTTTTTTTCCCTCCTTGCTTCCTATTCAAGTGATTGCTGAGTTCAGTTGTGGTTGGATACATTGGAATCTCCAGCTTACTTAGTGGTAGCAGAAAGTAGTGTTTGCTTTCCAGACGTCATCAGCAGCCCGTACAAGTATCACCAAAAAGCAGAGAAGGATTAAACAGTTGATTTGCTGGGCTCTGGTTGTGATGGGAGAACAGAATCTCACTCCTTAAGTCAAATCTGGTGTCTTTCTGGCCACACCAGGCTGAGTACTCGGTTTGACACGTGGTGCTTGAACTTGGTTTATAATGAATTGCTGTAACTTTAGGAAAAATCAGAGATGCTTTGCTGGCTTCAGAAAAGCGTACTCTAGAGTCTTTGTTGGGAACTGGAAATGCTGCCAACTTTCTCTAAAATAGCCTAAAGTTCAGATTGTTGAAATGGGAAGTAATGAGCTACTGCTCTGTGCCACAGCCTGTGTGTAACACGATGTAGCACGTGAGCCTTGAGGACTCCAATTCTGTCCTTGGTGTTAAGATTTCTTTGCCTTTTGTGGATGGATTCTGGTGGTTGTGAAAATTAGCAAGGCTATTACAGGGTTACGTCTCATTAAATACAGTATTTAAGTGAAAATGTGTGTTTTCAACAGACGTCTAAAAACGTTTCAGGGGATATTTTACGTACAAGCTGTAACAAAGAAAGGACATGAAATAAAACCTTCGGAATTTGCCAGATAGGTGAGATTGTCTTCTGCTTTGTGTTTTATTCTTCTGTGGACAGCCTTGTCTGATTGGTACCTTGTCTGGTAAAGCTGGCACCTCTCAACCAAAAATCTGCAAGCATTAATTTAGCTTAGGGAGAATCACAGACTATCACTGTTGTTTAACGTTTTTTATAATTAAAATTAATTCAAGAGAGAGAAGTAGATTCATTTCTTGCACTGGATTTGTTTGCAACTGCCAAGCTTTGGCTTGATATTTTGGCCTTGAGAGAGCTCTTCATCTTTTTTCTCCCCAAGTTGCACTTAAAATACTGATGAAAGTGACTTTTCTGCTGCCTGAAAATGGGTACAGACCACAGCAAGGGTGGGGGCTTCTTGCTTGGGTGGAGCCTTTTTGAGGAGCAACCTCTACTTCATTTCTGTCTTAAATTTCAAAGGTGGTATCGGGATAAGACAAATGCTTTGCAGCTTAACTGTTTGCCTGCGTTGTTTGAGCTGTGTTGCACGCTTTGAGATACAGAGTCCTGGGAGTGACTTCTGTGATGACACAGAGTAAGTCCTTCCTCCAGGGGTTTGCAATCTAAATAGACAACATGTAGCGTAGTCTCCCCGCTGTTAGAAAGGTGCATCTGCCTGGAGAGGCTGAGGGGAGACTCCGTTTTTGCTGTAAAACCCTTTCTGTGGGTGCTCTGGACTGAGTTGATGATTTTACCTGAAGTGGAGTGGGATGGAGTCAGCTGCCCCGCTGAGAGGGGAGAGGGATAAGATAATACACCTGGCTGAGCGGTGAGGGAGTCGGGGCCATCAGCTGACACATCACATCATCCTGGGATGCAGAAGAGGGTGTGTTTTACTGGTGTGAGTGCCAGCTCGTTCCCAGCATAACACAGGGTCTCAGTGATGGGGGTGGGGAGGGAACATGAGACATGAATTTCCATTTTACAGGACTCAAATTCATCGTATTTCTTAACACGTTCAGTATTTCAAACTCAATTTCAGTATTCATTGTTTTCAATATATCTCTCTACTACAAGAAAATCTAAACATTAATGAATGTTTTTAACCTGAGGCCCAGTGAAGCTAGGAACTGAGCAAAACCCCCTAGCCCTTTTTGGGCTAACTTCAGTTAGCTTTTTTCTCTCAGAACTACGTTTTGTCCTTGTCTTTGTCCTTTTGCCTGTCACATACCAGGTTTATGGCAAGCCAGCTGTACTGAGGAGATTTCTGCGGTCAGTGTTCCCATTATCAGATTTTGTCACAACAATTTTGTTGGTTCATAAGCAAGGAAGAAATTTGGCCTGATTAGGATACCCACGTTCTTTACATAAAACACACAGGGAGTCTTTAGCTCTCTTGCTACCCGCTTGGTGCTGGTAGAGAAAGGAAGGCACTACCACACAGCCAGAGCTCCAATCTCGTCACGTCACAAGGTTTCTTTCTCCAGCTACAGTAACCCCAATGCAAAACAACGTTATAGGGATCGGTTACTGTCCTCAAAGGCTGTTTAGGGGCCTTGTTTGTTCCTCTTCAGCTACCTAAGGTGATGATATAGGTCTCTCTGTCTTAAGACTTAAATCAAATCTTAGAGCTTGATAAAATGAAGTTTGTTTGTCATTTCCAGTTGCCTAATGCATAAAACACAGTTTGTTCTAATCTGTAGTGTCTTACTCCCCTGGCTATTCCCTCTAGGCTGATACTGGCCATCCTTCAGCCTGCTTGTGCTCTCTGTCATTGCTGGTTCCTGGCAGAATATTGCCCATGCATTTGTCGGAGCAAGGGGGACATTTTGTATGATCAAATTAACTGACAACAATAGACCAAAGCAGCATTTCCAGTCACCCCAGTGTATTCAGCCTCCCTGTGTACAGGATTTCCCCAGGAACAGTACTGCACACTGACACATTTCAAAACTTAACAAGATGGCTATCTCCAAAGTGATAAGCATCTGTTGGGAGGTTGCCAAAGACACAAGTGACAGTTAAATGTCTATATGCCTCTGAATCTCAAAAAACCCCAGCTGCATTATACAGCCTGTGGGAGCAGTGCTAGGGACTGCTTTATTGCAGACCGTGGGGACATTTGGATTCATGAGAGCTTGGGAAAAGAACAGCAACCAGCTGATGGAGTGTCAAGACCAAGACCTCCATCATTATCTTCCATGACTATCATGAATTGCCCTGCGTTGAGAATTGCCTCACTTTTGTGCATAGCCCCGTGCCTCAAGCAAGTTCCTGCCTAGAAATTAGTTTGTCATCAGATACCTTCAAAATTTTGATTTCTTTTTGTTTTCAACTTTATTGATAAGGTATGACTGTGCTATTTTATCCTTTGGCTTAGGCTTTCACTTCTTGCTTAGATTCATGAAGGAGCAGAGCAGGTTGATTTGTTTGAGAGTCGTGGAAAATCAAAAAGACACCATCACAAAAGGTCTTTCAACAGAAATTGGCGGCGTCACCCTGCTAACTATAAAACCATTCTCAAAGAGCTAATTTGTAAGTGTTGATAGTTTGTTGGGGTGTTTTTTATTATTATTGAAAGCTTTCTGCTTTTGCCACTTCAGTGGCTCAGGCCAAAAATTATTAGAGGAGCTTCCATATGTCATCTATGACTTGAGTACATTTAGAGAGAAGTTGATTTCCCTTAGGAAATATTTTGCAGATAATTCTGCCTGAAGATACAGTAGTATGTGACTTCTTTTTTTTTTTTTTTCTAGATTCTTATAAATACTCTCTTCCCTGGAGTGAAGAATATTATTATATCCAATAAATACTCTCTTTCCCATAATTGCACTCTTCTTTTTGAGCCTGTCCCTTCTTTCACCTCCTGCGTGCTGCCTTTCTGTGCTGGAGCTCTGCTTTGAGTCTCCTGCTTAGCCAAGCCAGTTACTGGTACACCTGCCTGTCTTCCAGAATATCAAGGCCAGCCCCACCTGTGCTCAGAGACTGCTGTCCTTAAAGGCTTGCCAGCTCTCCTGAGATCCTTTCAGAGCTGCCTCATGGGATCCCACCTGCCAATTCCCTGAACAAGCAGCAGTCTGCTCACCCGGAGTTCAGGATCTGTGCTGGGCTTTTTTCTCACTTCTCATGGGGTCTGAGACCCCACTATTGAGTTGTCACTACAGCCATAGCTGCCACTGACTGTCATATCTCTAGCTCTCTCTTCCTTGTGAGTAGCAGATGCTGGAGAGTGTTGACCTCCTTGACCCACCCCATCCCTATATGAAGAACTCCCTTGACACCTCCAGAAATCATCTGTAACACTTGTGTTCTGCTGCATTGCCCTTCCAGCAGGTGAATGGAGGTTAAAGTGTCCCAAAGAAGCAGAGGCTTGAGCTGTTTAAAGAAATCTTTGTGTTTGCCCTCACCCTGATCAGGTGAGGTGGCACCCTCCCATGTGATGCCATCCTCACTAGTCTCTTCTCTGATCATGACCCATGAGCTTGTACTCGTGGAAAGGCCCTGCACCTCTGAGCTGCTCCTATGCACAGAGAGTATCTCTCTTCTCCACTGCCTGTCTTACCTGCAGGGCTGGTACCCACCCCTGTGGGCGGTCCCAGCAGCTCTTCAGTCCTACAGTGATGCCACAGCCCTGTTACTCCACTGAAGCTCTCATCCATCTGGATTGTTTCCCAGGCTGTGTACGCATGTGCACTTGCATGCTACATGGGGGCTGCCTCCTTTCACCCTCTTCCTGATGTCTCTAGTTCTCCATCACCCTACACACTTGTGTATCTTTGGCACCAGGCTTGGTTAAAAGAGAAAAAGATTTCCTTTACAGACCTGAAGTGTTTGTTTAGCTGCAAACCCGAATTTGTCTTTCTCCAGGTTAAGTCCCTCTCCTAGGACTCTAGCTGCTGGCACTCAGAAAGATAAACATGACCAAAACTTTTCAAAAGTGAGGACTTTGCAGGGGGGAAAGCATCAAACTGATGTGAAGCTTCTGTCATGTCGCTGTACTTGTACCCCTCACTCATGTGCTGTCATTTCTGCCTAAGAGGCAAATCAACAGTGTGTGAAACCACAGTGCAGTGGTGGAACTGGAGTCTGCCGTACACAGGAGGTAGCGCATCTGAGTCTGTTTCAGAGATAATTAGGAAGACTGTTGCCTGACTGTAAAATGTGGTTCTCTTCATTGGCAGGAGAAGGTAAAAATGTTTTGTCCTGGTGGGGAAGGCAGCTTTAGGTCTGTGGGAGGGCTGGGGCAGTGGGAGGTGCTGAACATCTGAGTGGGCCAAGAAATTCTCGTAGGAGCCAGAGGAAAACTGAGATTTAGGAGGGAAAAACCTCAGAGCAACTTTTGGGCTCATGTAATAGCTAAGAGTGCTACTCATTGAAGATCATTTTTGATGAAAATTGCATGAAGTATCCGCTTTCCCTTCCTAATTACAGAACTAGCATAATGATTCGAGAATATCCACAGACTATTTATGAAGTGAATTTTGTGAAGCAAAAGCTATGAACTGTATTTGATTTGTTTAATTTATTTGACAAGCTTTGAGTGTGACCCAGCTTGGGGGCAAAGAAATGCTGGCAGGGAAAGAGAGCACAAGGCCTTTATCTTTACTGAATTATTTCTGCCAGCAAATAAAGCCTTTGGCTCTTCAATTATGTCAATCCCAGCCTGATGTTTGTTTCTTATCACCCTGTGCTGGATCATCTGACTTGTCATACAGGATTACGGTTGCTTTTTCCTCTTCTACATAATGCTAGAAACGAGAATCTCAATTCCTCTCCTTACTCAGCAGCCTACCAGTGGGGCATATTTCAACAGGAAATTTTGGAACTGCACAGAATTGCTGTGAAATCCAATATCAGGAGAAAGTGATCACCCTGACAGCTAGGGCACAAACTGAAAATAGGACTTCTAGGCTAACGTGTCTTGGGATATCACTGTTGCTATTGAAGAGTAACACAAGATGGTTGGGCACGCAGGGAACACCAGCATAAACAGATAGATAGAAAGAGACAGTAGTGGCCAGTCCGTGGCTCATGGACAGCTATTCTTCCCTGAAGTAACTGACTGGCAGTATTCAGAGTCAAAGGAAATAAGAGAGTTTAGAAGAGAGCCACAACTTTCTGCTCTGACAGGAAGCTCAGAGTTTGCCACAATTCCATGTTCATTCTGCCCTAATTTATCCCAGGAATGTTGAAGTGCTGTGTTAGCTAATGCAGATTTCTTCTGATCACCGATTCATTCTCTTAGGGTAAAATGTATGTACTGATTAATGGGTACATGGGATGCATTGTCTGCCCTGAGCCTACTGATCGTGCTTGTATACAATCATAGAAACAACTCTCCTGCTTGAAAGAGTCTGAGTAGAATTGCAAAATCAAACACTCAAAAAGCTCAGAATCTCAGTTATGCCCAAAGTGATACTTAGCCTTTATTCAGACCATTTGTGTAGTTTTCATACCACAGCATAATCTTTAATTACGTGCTACATCCAATTTCTTACCTTATAGTAGCAGCAAGACTCAAAATGTATTTATCCTCCTGTAGTCAGAGGGTTGTTTGAAAGAATGTAGCTTTTTTTCAGGAAGGTTTTTGGTGTTGGTATGTAGCTGTCGAGAGTGCAAACTGTCACTTCCGCAGTACAGTGCATGCTTTTAAGCTTTTTATAATAGTTGTGCAAAACAAAATACGTAACAATGAGTTGCAGCCACAGGGAGGAAAGTAAAGGGAATCTAGTGGCTCCTGTCCAGCTGGTTGTTAAAAATTTCATGATAGCGTCGATGACACCTACCCACACAGTTACTCTGTTCTCCCTACTGAAGTACTCTTCTGTTTCCTGGCTGGCACCAGAGAGGCACCTGGACGACAGGCAGACATACCTCTGTGTTGGACTAGGCTTCACGCCGTATAGTATTTGCTTTATGTTGGATAGTCAGGGAATGAAAAGTCACTACAAAGCTCACAGCATCAATGTATTTTTATTATTATTTTTTGAGTGCTTTGCTCTTTTAGACTTAAATTGTTTTTCTTCCAGTTCACTTTTGTTGTTCTTACTCCTCTAATTTTCCTTCCTACTTTTCTTTTATTCATAAGTGCTAATTAACTGTGCCCACGAACCGTAACACTTTCCTAATGAGCAAGCCATAGGCTTTGTGAAAGTACCTCAAAAGATGTGGAAAGAACCACTTCCAGCTGAGCCGAACCCAGCACATCTCCTCGTGTCAGCCAGACAGGGAGAGAGCAGCTCCATTTAAAAGCCTTTTGGAGAGTTGCCGATGGTGGGCAATTAAAACAAAGCCTGCAAGCAGTGAGAACATCGGTGCTCAGCCACAGCAGCAGCGAGGGGGTGAGCTCCTTGCTGTGAGCTACGCGGGTGGGAGCGTGCCAAGAGGAAAAGTGCTTCCCAGGAGGCAGCCGAAGCTCCACTGACTCCGACTCGCGGCACCATTCTCCAGCCTTGCCTGAAAATACACCCCATTCGAAAAACAAGAAAAACATCTGAGGACAGAGTGAAAGGAAAGTGTTGCAGCCACTCGGAGCCAGCTCAGCAGGAATATGTGGGAGTTAGTGCAAACTGGAGGTGCATGGAATTGCCTTCAGATGAAGGAGATTTTAAATGGAGAGAAAGGATGAGTCCTTTCTGGGGAAAGGCAAAATGGGCTGATTTACTGCTTCCACACTAACAGCAAATGAGATGGGTCTGTATTTCCATGCCTTCTTTTGCAGGCGGAGTCAAGAACAAAATAGCCCCTCAGAGCTTTTACATTCTGCAACAATAATAGCCAAAAAAATAGCACTGGGAAGAAATCAGCTAATTCAAATTGTTTCCTTAGTTTTTATGCATTTTTGATGAAAATGTTGAACTGTCTTGACAGTGTTAACATGATTAGAAGTAATGGGAAAGACAGAATAGAAAAGAACTTCCATTTGGAAAAATTAAGATCTTTTAATATAATACCAAATGAAATTGTTGTGAAATGACTGTGTAACAGAGAAAAAAAAAAAAGAAAGGATGCTTGATATGCAGAAGTTCCTGCCTATCGTTCATGGCAAATGAAGCAAATGCAGTTTTATTGCATGAAGGAACAATCTTTAACTGGCTTGAGCTATTATGCACTCCATTTAGCCCAGAGGCTAAATGAGACATGCAGCTAGAATGAATGTTATGTAAAACAGGCATAGGTTGAGGGAAAGCTGCAAGAATGAAGCTGCATGGGGTGAAAAATGCCTTTTCTAAGTTTCTCCATTTCTTCCACTTTGCCCATGGAATGGGGCCTGGAAGAATCCCAGAAACAGCATCTCTCAGGCTGAGCTTGCTCTTCTGTATGGAGAGCAGCAGCTGTGCCAAGTGACAGCAAGGAGGGAAGGGGAGAGCCGGTGGGGTACAAAGGAGGACCAGGACCTCCTCTTTGGCTGTCAGACCAGTGTTGGACTTTTTGTTCCTCTGCACTTATTGAAATCATAGCAATTCTTCCTTTGGAAAGGTGAGTTTGCTAAACACAAAGTATGAATGAAAAGCACCGTGCTTGGGTGTAGAGCTGTACGTCACACATTCCTCTCACCAGCTGAGAGTATAATATAGCATATGCAACACACATACTTCCCTTCTGTGGTTCCAAAGCCACTTTTCCTCAGTTAAATCCACCTTGTGAAAACATGACAAATATGAATCTTTCATGACTTTTCGGTGCTTCTTTGGAGTTTGCACTACAGTCTTGTTCACAAAACAAGGTTAGAGCAGCACTGGCTTTTCCTTATAATGCGCTTTTATCTGTGAACATAAATAGAAGAAAAGTAAAGCAATAAACAGCTTTATAGAATAGCTTCTACCAAAGGGGTCTTTATGCCAAAGGAAAAAAAAGAAAAAGAAAGATGAGGTTAATAGAATGTGTGGTCTCACCAAAAAGTACATTGTGACTTTCTGTTTGATTGGTAGGCTGTGCTGCAAAAGCCAGCATTAAACTTGATTTAGAAAAGAAACACACAGGGAGAAATATCTAGTCAGAATAACCTGAGTAACAGCCTTGTGATTACATTTGTAGCCTGTAATTTTTTTTTTCTAAATCATCTTTAAGTACAAGAAATATACAAAAAGTATTATTAAAATAAAAAAAAAAAAGGGGAAATGTGCCCACAGAATAACTGATAAAACGAAAACAGCAACAAAAATGACTGTAAATCAGGTTGGGCACAGTGCAGTGTGCCTAAAAGCCCAGGCTTTAAAAGTAAATTGGGATGAAATCAAAGTCTGGATTTTTCCTTTTCAAACTGTTCTACAGTCAGCTTTCTTGACTTGTCCAGCTTGCACTTGTGACTACAACTATTGCGATTTTATATTCTTATTTAAGAGAGCTTTTTATCCTAAGGCATTGAAATTCTAATACTCCTGCTGGAGTCTCTTAAGTTATTTAATTCTGTGGTTTAATTATTGAAATGATTGCAGCCTACATTCAGTAAGTGCAGCAGCATGTTGGTGAATTGAAGGGTGTGATAAATGTATATTCTCAGCGATACAGGAAACATAAACAGTCGTCAGTCATGTTGGCTCCTCACATAAAACAATGATGGAAGAGAGGTTTTTTGGTGGTCTAACAACCCACAGAGGAGGATTTGGGACCCAAATTACTGTATCGGATGCTCTTTCTCTCTCCCCTGCTATGAGGTAAAATTTCTTCAGCACATCGGTTTCTGCTACTGAATTTTCACAATCATCTGAAGTTCCTTGCAGTGAGTATGTGCAGACCACCAAAACCCGGGGAGGATAGTTACACAACACCTGATGCTGAAACCAGTTTGAGATATTTCTTTATCTCTCCTGCCAACAGGGCCTGATCCTTTAGTTTAACCATACCTCAAGGAAAATTTGATGTCCCTATGCACTGCCTAAGGTCACAGTAGTTGAGCATCAAAATGGGAAATCCTGGCTCAAGTTCTTTTCTCCACCTCTACACAAGCCAGTGCTGTCACAGAACAACCTGGGACAGTGTTTCTTAAATCTCCCTGAAAATTTCACTTTGCATGACCTAATTAGAGGTTGTGTTTTACAATGAAATTTTTAGTTTATATTAAAATAAGAATTAAAATGCCCCAAATCTCCTCTTTTCTATTTGGTAAAAGGAATTTCTCTTGCTCTTTGTAGGGCAGCACTTTCTATAGGCAATTCTGTTGGAGTCACCTTTCTCCTCCTGCCACCTGAAGATTATTGTGGTGGGATACAGCAGAAAATGTGAACTTGGGCAGATGGAAAACCTGAATTCAGCTTTATACCATCCCAGGTATATTTGCCCTGACTATTGGCTTATTTATTATGTCAAACAGAAGATGTCCTACCCTGACATCTTTTTAGAACAAGAGGGAACCCCTATAAAGGTGTTTTAAAGACACTAAGCATTAGCAGGAAACTAATGATTGTAAGACATTAGGCTGGAGAACTGGGCAGAGAAAAACCTAATGAGGTTCAGCAAGAGCAAGTGTAAGGTTCTGCACCTGGGGAGGAAGAATGCCAGGCACCAATATAGGTTAGGGGTGGATCTACTGGAAAGCACTTCTGAGGAGAAGAATCTGGGGGTCCTGCTGGGTAATAAACTGTCCATGAGCCAGCAAAGTGCCCTTCTCACCAGGATGGTCAATGGAATCCTGGGATGCATAGGGAAGAGTGCGGCCAGTAGGTTGAGGGACATCATTATTCCCCTCTACTCTGCACTGGTGAGGCCACAACTGGAATTATGCATCCATTTTTGGGCTCCCCAGTTCAAGAGAGACAGGGAACTACTGGAAAGAGTCCAGCATAGGGCAACAAAAATGATTAAGGGATTGGAACATCTCTCTTATGAGGAAAGGTTGAGAGAGCTGGGACTCTTTAGCCTGGAAAAGAGAAGGCTGAGGGGAGACTTTGTTAATCCTTATAAGTATCTGAAGGGTGGATGGAGCTGGACTCTTCCCAGTGGTTCCCAGTGACAGGATAAGGGGAAACAAGCACAAGCTGGAACATAGGAAGTTTCATTCAAAAATGAGGAGAAACTTCTTTCAGATGAGGGTGACAGAGCACTGGAACAGGCTGCCCAGGGCAGTTGTAGAGTCCCCTTCTTTGGAGGTCCTCAAGACCTGCCTGTATGCAGTCCTGAGTAATGTGCTCTAGGCTTTAGCAGGGGAGTTGGATTAAATGACCTGTAGAAGTCCCTTCCAATTCTGACAATTCCGTGATTCTGTAAATCCCAGGCAGAGAGAGGAACCTCACCCAAGTGAAATGTTAGGTGGTGCTGTCTTCAAGGAAGTGGAGTTTAAGATGTGCCTCTTTCTAGACTTTTTAATAATTGTTTGAGTTTCTCTTCTCTTGATGCCCAGGCAGGACACATAGACTGTTATATACTCTGGTATGTACTCATCCAATAGTCAGCACAGAAAATACTGTCTGCATGGTTAAATTATACATTACAATTAAGATTTACAAGATGGGACTACCAATCACCCTAAGCACTTGTAAGGCACAGGTCATCCTCTGTTTTGACAAGGTATGGAAGAACATGGTAGAATACAAAGATGTAAAACTTGATCTCCCTCCAGCTGCTGAGAACAATTTTCATAACTAGTTCATAACTAACTGCATAACTAACTGGATTGATTGCTACAGCAACAGCCTCCAGCATATGGGCCACATATAATGTGTAAAGTCTTGTGCTAAAACTGATGCTGCTGATGCAAAACAAAGCACAATGTTATCTGCAGAAATCCCCTTGCCCAATGTTAGCTGTGACTGCAGCAGTCAATCTTGTTGTATGTCCTGGCTTTCTTACTTGGGCGTGTATCACTCTCCCTCCCATTTCACTCCTCCTTTCTCCTGTGGAAATAAGATTCGGAGGAAAAGGAACATACAGTGTCTTCCAAGCAGATCTCCAATCTGTATGGTCAAATCCCAAACCAGCAAGTTGTGGTGGTGCTCTGCTGGAGACCCTGTTAAACAATTTGCTTAGGGAAATAATTGAGATCTCCATTTCTGTTGTAACACAAAGTCCACATTCCCACAACTATCTCTGATAACAGAGAAGGAAGGGTGTTGACGGAAAACCAACAATGTGCTGGGGACCAGAGTATGTGTTGCCCAAGGTATTTTTAGGCACAGTAGGAATCTGTGCACAGACATAAATTATCAGAGAGAGAAAATGTCTCAGCATCAATGCCACGTTCAATGCGTGGGAGAGCCTCAATGCCATCTCAAATATAGCACAGCGAGCAGATGTCTTTACTACAGCAGGCATACTTAGATCTCCCTGGATTCACAGCAACAGCATAGAATTACTGTCTCTTTCATTCAAAAACTATAGCAAAAATCTGTGTCACCCCTCACCTTTTATATAAGACTGGGAGGCTAAAACACTCACCCACAGTGAGAGATCCGACGTAAAGGAAGAAATCAACAGGAGAAATTAAAGGAGGAACAAAGAATTTCCATTCTTCCCCTTGAAGCCATTACTCCTTATATGGAAAAGTGCAAAATTCCTTGTAGCCAAACTGAGGAGGTGCAGGCTGGTTCGGGAAGCTGAAAGATGTGTGAATAACTGGATAGGCCCTCAGGTTTCAAAAGTAGCAATAAATCACTTGAAGTCTACCAAGTGGCTGGTAATGACTGGTGTTCCTCAGTGGCTGATATTTGGCCTAATACTATTCACCTGGTCAATGTGGTGGAATTCACAATCAGCATGATAGCAGATGGCACAAAACAGGGATAGCAGTTGATACACCAAAGGGCAAAGCTACTATTTGAAGACACATCAACAGACTAGAAGAATGGGCTGGCAAGAACCTCATGAGGTCCATCAATGACAAACGTAAAGCCCCTGGAATGGCATAATCCTATGCAACGGCACAGACTCTGCATTGGCTGGCTAGAAATCACTTCGCAGAAAAGGACCTGATGGACAAATTGAATCTCAAGTCAGCATTGTGGTGAAGAGGGCCATCCTCAAAAGGTATTAGGAAGAATGCTGAGAGACCTGGGCTGGCTCAGCCAGGAGGAGAAAAGGCTTCAGAAGCACCTAATTGCTGTCTTCAGCTGCCTAAAAGGTAGTCTTAGAAAAGGTAGAGCCTTACTCTTCTCATAGGTGCACAAAGATGGTGTCTCCCTAATAAGGTAAGAGGCAGTAGACACAAGTGGTAACAAGAGAAATTTCAACTGCTTATATTGAAAAATACATTCACAGTGAAGGTGATTAAACACCAAAGCCATTTGCCCAAAGAGGTTGTGAAATCTCCATCCTAAGAGATACTCAAAAGCTGACCAAATGTGACCTTAAACAACCTGACTTAGCTTCAAGACTGGCCTGGCTTTGAGATCTTCAGAGCTCCTTTACAACCTGTTTTGTTTTGGTTTGGTTTTGGGTTTTTTTGTTTTTTCATTCTACAGTTTTATCATTGATAGAACCCAAGAGAGAAAGCAGGTAACAGAAAACCTGCATTATTAAAGTAAAGCTCAAAAGTTTCCTTGAGAGAGGCAATTTCCTGGAGCTGAAGAGCCCTGCTGTCTTTTTCCACTTGTGATGGCAGAAGGGTCCGTGCCTGAACCTCATGAGTTTAATACCAGCCCTGCATATATAATATTATGAGATAATTACTGTTCCCATCCTTTGAGTGATAGTCTCCTGCCCATAACAATCTCACAATTGTGCATGTTGTTCCTGCAAATATCTTAGGAAAAGCTTTGGGTATGCATGAGGGTGACTGACAGTTATCCTCACCTTATCAGATATATAAGGATATAAAGTGCTTGCTCCCTTTACACTGGAGAGATTTTCACAGCCCATTTCACAATGTCTTTAGAGTGTGGACTTTAGAGTATGGACTACAAATGTCACGTCAAGTCCCTGGAAGATATTACTCCACTTCTACGTCTCTGCTTTTGAAACAGCTCTGCAGAGAGTCACAGAAAACTGGTAGATAAATGAATTAATAAATACAAAGCAACAACAATTACTATGAATACAAAACAAGGCATAAGGAGAAGTAACTATCATGTTTAATCCCTCCTAGCACCCTTCTTCTCATAGACGTTGTAGGAGAAGCTGTTTACAACTAGTGGTTGGCATCAAGTTCCATCGAAAATATTATACAAAACCTCACAGAGTATGGTTATTGTAGACACGTTGGGTTTTTTTCACTTTGCCTCTATTTAGTGGAATACTGGATGGACAACCTTAATGGAAAACTTAATTTCAAATAAGACCCCTTAGTGATTTAATAGGAGAAGCTAGTATTAATGAATTCTCAAGAACAAGGCACTGTCATAAATATTAGAAACAACTCTCCTTCCTACTTTAAAGCTGAATTACTGGAAAAAAATATTAAGGTATGGAATGTTCCTGTTTTATAATGATTCTGAAGGTATAGTATTAGATTTTTCTGACAGATATACTGTTTTAATTTAGAATCAAAAGTGCAAACTAAAGTCACAGTTATAACAAAATCTTAACTTTGCATTAACATTTTAATAGAGGCATATGGAGCAGTCATTTTGTCCGGAAGAACAGGTCAGCTCTCTGAATACTTGATTTCAAAAGCTAAGTAGAGCTACAAATATTGACTTAAACAGAAAGCGTTAAGTCTATCAACCAGGTACTGCCTTGAAGAAACAGACTGGTGTGGGACAGTAGTGAAACAAAAGAAGCAATTTTTATCTTTTTATTAGACTGTTAGCAACAAATATATGGAATTCTAACTGAGTGCCTGAAGTCAGGCTTCTCAGATAATTTCTTTTTGTAATGTAAATGAAAATCAATGATTAATGTAGCATTTCCTGAATGGATGTTAAAACTACTTCATCTTTTTGATTAACCTCTTAGGCATACACTGCAGTTTGCATTAAAAAGAATAATCAGATAAGACTTCACTGAGAGAGCCAAGAATACAGCCCTCTCCTAGTTAAAATGCATGCTCTGTGTACATTCATTGCCTGTGTCACACTGTGAAGAGAGGGGAATGGTTCTAAGCTGCACTGGTAGTGAAAGCCTCCAGCCTCTGTCACCCCCTGCCCATCATTACTTGTCCCACCTCTAAAAATGCATATTCAGTTGTAGGTGAAAGTCAGTCTGTCAACTGAATATGAATAATAATCAAAGGAGTTTCACTTATTGCTGCGTGAATTGTTTTTCAGCAGCTATTGACATGTCATAAGCAATGTCTCTATTGACATGTCATAAGCAATCTAAATTCAAACTTAGTTTTAACCTGTTTTTCTTAAAGCAGGGAATTTAAAGACCCTTCTAAAGAAGCCCATCACCAGGTACATAAGTGCAGCACAGCCCAAAAATACTGTCTTGACCCCTGAAGGAACATAAGTATGGCAACGTGACCTGGGCAGCCAGAGGGAGCTGCCGACTTTCTCTCACCAAGGCTGAGTTTTGGCTCAAGTACCTCTGCGTTGTACACTGTTACATAGCCATGCCCATCATCACACCTGACTGAAGCTGGGTTGTCACAATTTCCTCCCATGGTTGCACCTTACTCCAAGACCCAAAACCGAGGAAGCTGCTGCTTCGTGGCTCAGGAACACTTTTTTTTTTCCTCATTGCCACATGAGATATCCCATATACAATAAACTAGATTTCTCTTTCCTGTCCCTGTACTGAAACCAATAATTGTATTCAGACAGAGCAGATCACAGGAAGGCATCTGGATGTGATCTGGAGATGGCAGGAGAAGGAAAACTGCCCACTCTTCAACCATGGTTTCTAAATTCCATTTCACCACTGAAGGAGGAAGTGCCTAAATTCTACCTGGATTTGGTCTTGACTTCCAGACATTAGTTTTTGTTCTGGTAGGTTAAAGAGCTCTTTGGTACCTCTGATTTTATTCTCCCCAAAATGCTCATTGATAATATTTAAACTGTCTTGGCAAGTTTGATGAGCTTGACAGACTTCTATAGCGTCTACCAGTACAACATCTTATGTACCACAACCTTTTGATATTTAACATACAGACTTAATTATCAGGGAACATAGAATCATAGAATCATTTAGGTTGGAAACAACCTTTAAGATCATTGAGTCCATCTGTAAATAATATATGAGAACATAAGACGAGAATGCAAGTATGGTGTAAAGCTTAAAGCATCTTTTATTGCGTTCAGTCTCAAAAGCCTCAGGATTAGTGTGAATCTCATCTTTTAAATACCTCTCTCTGTCCAGACAACACACTCATCATTGTAATGCTTGGGCTGACAGACATCATGGGACTCTGTGCCATTCATCTAAGCTACGTGTTGAGCTTGTCTTCCACACCAAGAGCCATCACCGTGTTTCTTCAGGTGGGGTTAGCTCCCAGCACCCACTCTGGCAGGTGCCCACTCTAAGTTGCAGGGCAGGACAGCAAGTCCTGTGTTAGCAGAGAATGAGCAAACACCAGAGCTGCGTAGCACTGGCTTTTCATCCCAAACCATCACCTTCACCAGCAAGAACAGCCAGCTGGTGTGGACACAGCTTTCTGATTGCAGAGTACCACGTTCACGCGGATGTGCTGACTGGAGTGGTTCTGAATAGATGCTCCTGTGTTTAGGAGATGGTCCAACAAGGAGCAGCTGTGCTCAGGCAAGAGTGCTCTTGACAAGTGGAAGTGTAAGTTGCTACAAGTAATCCATTATCGTCCTTGACTTGTTTGGCTTCTTCCTGTATCTTCCTTGGGAGTACTGCAAAAGCCAAAGTTGTGTTTACATAGATCTGTTCCTTCTTGGCAATCTTCTTATCCTTTTGGAAACTAACTGAGGCACAGAAACTTCAGGCTGCAGGCACATTTCAAATAACCCTAACTTTGCCTATCCATAAAACAAGCAGTATAACGGGTGGCAGTTTTGCCTTCAGCCTTTCTTTTTTGAAAATGGCAGTGGAAAGGCACACACATCCTGTATCCTTTAAACAACATACAGATGCCACAAATCAGCCCAGAAAAAGACAGCACTTCACTGACACCTGTGTCAGCATTAGAAAACCCTACAGCCTACTTCTAATCAGGGCTTATTTTGCAGTGCCTGGAAAAGAACAGATGGGACAGACAGGGTTGGTAGGGAGCCACATGAACAATAGAAATGACTGAGTAGACTTTTCTCTTCTGAATGCCTCTCCTCCATTCGAGGGTTTGGGTTTGTGACCCTGAGCCTCTTTCAGATCCAGATGCCTATGGCACAAGACACACCAAAGGCAGACACATGGTGTTTCAATGGCTGGAGCAGCTTAACAAGTAGCAGAGAAGTTATTCAAATTTTTCCTTTGGCCTGGGAGGCAGAGATTGAAAGTTGTATCTCATACTTCCTAGGCCAATGTCCTACCTGTTGTCTAACTGATTAACTGATCTCTCTTTCTTTCATTTAATAAAGCTGTAATTAGTCTGTTCGAAATGGGGTGCAGTTAGCAAAAGAAACTAGGAAACTCTTTGCCTGGTTTGGCAGCCTGGCTCATAGTTTAGTGATCAAGTGGGATGTGGAGACTGACTTTCCTTGGATAAAAGAGAGAGTAGTCTAGAGATTTCATGTGCTGGGTGACTCCTCTCATTGCAGAGCTACCAAAGAAAACAAAACAAAAAAAAGGATGAAGTGCATTTTTGTGCAGTTCCCAACTTGGTTGGAACATTTCTCCAGTCAAATGTTCCACTACACCCTGACTAGACATGAACACTGAATACATTAGCTCAAGACTTCTTCACAGGTGCAAACTTCTCACCAAGATATCTCCATATGGTTAGTGCTATAATATAGTAATGACCAAAAAATCTCACTAAAGGAAAATAATTCATACAAGTATTTTAAAAAAAAAATTCTTGCTATCCTCATGCTATTCTCAATTATTTTAGGTCTGATGTTTGTGAGGAAGGCTGAAGGCTCTCTGCTTTCTGGCAGAACAGTTCTGATTAATTAAAATAACCTAATTTAGAACAACAGACACAGTTCAAGGGATAAATGGCATAAAAATAAACCAGATCACAAAACAAGAGAACAGACCAGGCTCATATTTGTCACCAAATCTGCTTCTTACCTCTTTCCCTTCAACAATGACATCTAGTTTACCCATTTTAAGTGGTTTTGCTTTGCTGTTATATGTGATGATATCTAGATCACTTCATGAGCAATTTTCACATGACACAGTGGAATAAACAGTTCCCAAAGCAGATTAGAGAGACACCTCCTCTGTACAATATTTTCATGGAAAAATTAATTCTTTCAAAAATAAATTGTGAAGGGAACCTAACAGAAATTATTCTGAAATAGTGTGCTGTGACAACTGAAATCTTTTATGTAATTCCTTAAACTATCTGCAATGTTTAAAAAAAAAATCACTATATTTTCTAGATGGAGTATCTGCAACATTGGCCAAAAGCACCTAAGCAATGCCATAGCCGTTTCTTTTACTTCTTAAAAGTTATTTTCATCCCTCTTATTGCAATTCCTTTAGCCTATTATTGAAAGAATAAATGTTATTCCTGAGTTAATACTCACACCTCAGAATTTTTACTGGTCTCAGGGAGAAAGGATTTGCTCTCAAGTAATGTATAAGTGTGACAACACAAAGTATATTTGAATATCACTCCTGTAAAGTGTGCGAAATGAGACCAGAAAACTTTATATGTGATACCAAACTTCCTCCAGTCAAATCACCAGATCTGTCAAACTGCTAAACTCCTGGTTCAAAGGAAGGCAGACAACATTTGTGATACCTTTGTGACAATAAATAATGACAGGATAGAAAACTTATATCTAAAGGCCTTCAGATAATAATGGGAGGCTTGAATTTGTCCAGAAGTTATTAGACTAAGTTGTCTTAGTGGCAGAAATGTTTCATCATACACAAGGCAGCTCCTGAACCTCTTCAGCCTGCGGTATAACATGTTCATACAGCCCAGAAGCAGCTTTGATTTTGTTGTGTGGGCTGACAGTCAGAAGCTATACACACGGTTCACTCTTTGCTGCGGAGCGGGGGGACAACCGTGAGAGTGGGTAGTGTGTAAACAGGCACAGTATGCAGCCATCTCTGCCTGTGTGTGTGCAAATGGCCACGCACAGCCACACAGTGAAAGGGAAAAAAAAAGAAGAATTGCACTGTTAGAACTTTTAGAGTGACATCCTTAGTTATTTCCCATCTGGTAGGACAAGCCTAGAACCGTGCGAGAGCTGATGGCAACAGAGGAGGACGAAGCCCTTCATCACTCCTCTACAACTTGCTGGCTGCTCTTCCAGTGAGTTAAATCAGAATGCAGGCTGGATTGCATCTATTCTGATATGTCGTGACATAAACAGACTGAAATAAACAGTCAAGAGCCGTTACCTAATAGACAGGTTGATCTAATGGAATACTTTTTGCCTAAAAATATGGTTATTCATTCCTCTACTCCTATTACATGTATCAGCTCTACAACACGTCTTCATTCAAAATCCCAACTCTGTCTAGCCTGAGATATGCTTATCTCTTCTGTTGTGATTTATTTTTACTGCTTTGTGTCAGTACTAAACAAGCTCCTTAACACTTCTGGAGCAAGTGAAGATGCAATAAAGAGAATAGCAGTTTTCCCCTAATAAGCTGTCATTACCTAAATAGCTGTAAATGTTGTGCTCTTGCTTTCATACAATTGGTGATACTGTAATATAGCCATTATTTCACTATATGATTTTTTAAATCTTCCTCTAGCTTTTATAAGGGCATCTGAAATCTTTAAATTAATGGAGTCACTTCTCTGAAACGTTGCTAATTTACAAGTTATTTGTTTTTATTCATGAAGTCTGTGGATACCCAGGTAATTTTATTTTTTAAATCCTCAGACTCTGAAAATGAGTAATTTCATATGCCCTCTTCTGTCCCATGTAGCATCTATTAGCTTCTTAAGAGAATCATCCTGATAAGAATATCTCATTGTAATGGCAAGAATATATTTCCTACATTTGTTTATGCCAATGTTGGAGGAATAAATTTTTTAGCATATGAGTATGTGTCTAGTCTAAACATGACTAATAAATGGCACACATTTACATTGCCACAAGATGCATAAGGCATATATCTCTCTCTTTGACATGAGAAAGATGCCTAAGAATGTAATGAAATACTAAATACAAACTTACAGACTCAGAATTAGATGGCAACATTACTGTTTTGAAAGAGTAAGTTAAGTTAGACAACAATGGAAAGTTAATTGCTGTTGTACTGACAGCCACAGTGCAAAACTAACATGATTTTCCTTTTTATTTTTTCTTTATTTTAAGAAAAGAGGCAAGTCTAAGCTCTCTCTTTTGCTTTTGGGCCCTTAGAAATAGCAGCTATTATATGAGCTGCCTTCACAATAATGCTTCTGTTATTAGAGCTTCCATTAGGGGCTTTGAGCATTCACAGGAAAAGCAATCCACCTTCCATCTACCTTCCTGCATGTCCGGCAAGAATAATCAAGGACAGCATTTCTGAAGTTGAGGGTTTCTTTTCCTTTACAGATTTTGCTTTGTTCTTTGAGAACTGGGTACCACTTCACTTCAGGTGAAAATAAAACAAAATTCACTTTACTGTGCCTGAGGGACAGTGCAATATAGGAAGAGTCTGTTTATGTTGAATAGGATTCAGAAGCCTGAACAGGAACTGGGCGGAGCCTATTGATTTAAAACTCAAGGCACATTGCAGAGATGAAAGTTACAGCCATGTTTCTAAATAATATGGGCTAGAGACTGTTTTTTACAATGCAGCCACATCATACTGGAAAATGACAGCTAGATTCCCATCCTCTCCCCAATAACCAGGCTACACGCAGGCTGCCTTTGGCAGCTCTATTTGGAGCTGTCTTGGGACAATATAAGTTGTATGTAAGTCACCATGTTTGCACCAAAACCATGCCAGGAGCAATGCTTGCTGTCTAAAGGCACCTAATCCTTGTTCCTTTTTTCCTAAAACAGATTTATAGATGTAGCCATACAGACTCAAGCTACGGGACAGGCCCTAAGCTCTACTTATGGTAATGTAAATCCCACTGCCATAAATGAACATACCATCTGACTGGGAATTTTAGTAGGTGATAGAATGAGTAAATGTCAAGTTACCAGGGTAGTTGTCAGACCTTGTTTTTTCTTTTTTGTAATTTCTCTTTCAACTAATATTCTTATCTCTTGGAGAAAAAAAAATAAATCACCTCTCCTGCCCTATATGCATAAGAATCACTCAGCAAAAGAAGGATGAGATGTGTCTGGAAAACTTATTTCTGCCTTTGAATTGTTAGGATTTGGAGAGGGATGGCTTATTCAGAAGCTTAGTTTTTTCTCAGTCCATAGTTCCAGTCGCTAGCAAAAGCTGCATCAGTCATATTGCACCAAAAAAAGAAGATTGACTTTCAATTTCTGTTTCTTTTGTGGCTTACAAACAATGTGCTTCTTTTAAGGAAGCTTGTTTTCACTTGAATTTCTCAAATTACAGAAATTGCTTTCTTATACAAGAAACCACAGCACTATTGATCATGAAAGGTGGTTATTTTTGTGAAGATCTGTGTAAACGCAAAAGTTACATTTTGAGATGTCCAGGTTACAGCCATTGTTGGGAGTCTGCTGACAGCAATTTGGGTAAGTGCAGAAAATGTTTCTACATGCTTCCTGGAGAGGTGATGCTGCATAGTGTTCTGAAGGGGAGATGCTAGGAGAGTGACAAACCTGAGAATTAGCTATTCTGAAAAGCATTGCAGACCATTAACTGGTAACATGCACCGGACAAACAGCTTGCTCGGTACAATACAGGTTACATCAAAATTTCATAGAAATGAGGTCCCATAGAAGTGGGTAGAAAAAAAAGTGATTATTAAAAAAAAGGCAAAATATTTTATTCAATATTTTTGATGCTGCATTTTAAAAACATGTTTAATTGAATCTAATTAAACACAAGTATGAAAAATTCAAAAGATATTGCAATTATTCCATCATGGACAATTTTTTTTTGCAATCTGATCATTATTTTCCAGAGGGCAGGGAGAAGAGAGAAGACGTCTTATAAGAAGAAAAGAAGAAATCTCTTTATGTTAAAGGATTTTTCTTTATTCTATTTTGCCACTGATTAAAAAAATAGTCACAGTACTAGCACTGATAATGAGCCTAAGTTTGTCACCCATATTCATGCTATTTTCCAGATTAATGAAGGAGATCAACATCTGGTCCTTAATCAAGACATACCTTGTTTTGTTCCTGCAAATCTGTATTAATTTTTGCTTTGATCTGTGACAAAAATAATTAAAAATCACATCCTGGGATATATTCCTAATATCAGTTATTTTAAAGTGAGTGTAAACAAACCTTTAATTTTTATTTTAAGTCTCTTAAAAAGGAAGGAATTAGGATCTTCTGATTATGAATGGAAGTTGCAAAATAAACCAAGAGGGTATCAGTAAATAAATTAGTATCTGGATAAACTTCCTGATTAAATGAATCTTGCTAAAGGCACCAGATGTGAAAAAGACAAAAGACTAATTGTCAGCATCAGTGATGCTAAGTAAGTGTTTGACTTACTGATTATAATGAATCAGTGCTGTTAGTGGGAGTTTTGTGAAAACTGTTTTTTCTTTTATTATTCTTCCCTGGTGAAAATGCTGTTTTGGTGGCATATTTTATATGCAATTATTTTGTTTATTGACATACAGTTCATTTGCCCCAGGAAAATGTCTTTTATTTTAAGTTGGGGGTTTTGTAATATCCAAGTTATTTTTCTATAAACAATATTGATTAGACTAATATTGTTGGGTTTTCATTTTAAAGCTCTACACAACGTCTAATTTGTCTCCATTAGTCATAATTTTTGATACATGAACTTTGTGCTAATTGCCACTAAATGTCATTTGCAACCTCAGAGGGCTTTATAAATAATAAGTCTGAAAAATCAGAGGCTATTCAGCTAGTGGAAGTTGTAAAACATTCAAGACATAGTAGAGATTCACAAAATGACATTTGACTAAATATTCATAACAAAAACCCCTCTATAATAAAATCTAACTGAGCTGTGTGAATATAGTCAACAATCTCCCATTGCTAACAACACTTAATTCAAAAACCTTCCAAATACATATCTTTGGGACGTCATTCATTTTAAGTCATGTAGTTGGAACAGAGAAGAAAATATAAATAACTATCAAGAGACTTACTGGACATGGCTATTGTTTTCTTAATGGTATTAAAAAAATAAAATTAAAAGCCATTAATATTTTCAATATTTAGAAAAAAAGCATGACTTTGGTTGCAGATTTGGCTTGTCATATGTGTTTTTGGTGTGCAAACACCTAAGAGTACTGAAGAGGAAGGGAGGGGAAGATTGCTTTTTAGTGTCTCTGTGCTTCTGACATCCATTTTGTCACATCTTAGTATATAAAGAGTTTTGTTCTCCATCAAGCTTACACTGCCAGATGAAACCTGGGTAAGGACTAGCTGTGTGATCAACAGGAGTCTAAACTCTCTGCAGACCTAGTTAAAGCGGTAGCAGACTCATACCCGACCCTTTGGCCTGGAGTATATTTGCCCCTGAACCACAGTCACAAAAGGTAACTGAAGAACTGGATTCCACCCTAAATTACCGCAGTACTGACTGTCATAGCTTAACTGCTCCCTATGGACCTCTGGGGTGAGAAAAAAAGGTTTGACCCAAGCATTTGTGTGGGGCAGTCAATGAAAAGGGGTGTTACGCTAAAGAAGAGGCAAAAACCCAAAGCAACCTATTCTTAAAAAAATATTTGTCTCTTTTTTCCTTTACATCCTTCTTATGCAAACCTCTCTTAGATCACTGTGCTCAAAGGAGCCAGAAGGAGCCAGCTAAAAAGCTGTGTGCAAAGAGACTCTGCAAGCAAGCTGTGCACAAAGTTATAGCATAAAGCAATTGTTGGCTATCGCTCTCAAATGCTACAAGTCTAAGCTTTAGTGTGCTCACCATCCTCTGGAGACACCTGAAAAGGCTTTGCAGGTCAGAAGGTGCCAGTCAGGAAGGAAAGAACTGACACCTGCTCCTGCATTAGAGCCTCCGTGCTGATGAGTTGTGATCTGTTGACTCCACCTTTCTCCTTTAGGATTTTATTCCTTTCTATGTTGGTATTTTTTCTTTTGAATCTGTCAGCTGCCAGCAAACACCATCTCCCCTATCTCTATCTGCAATTTTACCCTTCTTATTTTGCATGGTTCTTTCTACAGGCTTTCCTATGGCCTTTTTCAGAACTTGTTTACTTCCTCAGAAGTACAGGACAAGTTTATAAAATGGCGAAATGCCAGAAATAGACCTGAGCCACAGGAAGACAGGTGAACCCATGGTAGGAGTGGTCACAGAGCAAGGGGGTTATGTTTCTTTTTCAGTGTGTCAAGCTCAGAGAGGATTCAGAATCTCTTCCTCTGCTCAACAAGGTATCTTGTTTTATTAGCAAGTGTCTTACAGGAAGATTACATCTATACTCTGATTTTATTTCTGAGCATAACCGAGAATGAGTATTTATCCATAAAATTCATGGTGATGTTTGGCCTTAACTAGACAGCCAATATCTAGATAGATGCATTTTTGCTGTCACCCTCACCCTAGAACTTCGGAAACTGTCTCATACTTATGCTGTCCTCCTGACTGGTTCCCCATTTTCCAGTTCCCGATATATTTCAAGGCACTGCCTCAATCTTTTCATTCCAAACTCACACCGTGACCCTCTCACGTGACAGCTTTTAGAGAGGTTTCCCAGCAGATACATTAAAAGATGCATTGTTGAAATATCTAAGTAGTGGGGGAATGACCCTGTAGAAATAGTGATTGCTTGCTTTATAACCATAAAGGTGTTTGGGGTGACATAGGTGTTTTCTCATTCAGAGTCTAATCACACCATTTTGTGTTAGTCATGGCAAACTGCTTGTGGTGGATTCAAAATGCTATCTGCCCACGTACTCAGCATGTAAGTTTACTGTGTGCTGTGCATGGGAGTACAAAATAAATGGGTATTAAGTTAGCATTTTAGTGACTCTGTGATGCCTAATAGGCACAGAAAGCAAAGGAATCCTTCAGCTCTAGAATCAACCACCTCTAGAGGGTGTGTGATGGGGGTCACCAAAATGTTCTCTTTGTTCAACTGAATGTGCTGAGGTAATTTCCTAAAAAGTATTTTTTAAAAGTTGTTGTTCATTGTTATGTGGAAAAGTAAAAGCTACAACATTATGCAAATACATTTGTTTCATATCTATTGTATTCACCACTCACAAAAGGGTCTAATGAAGAGTTTATTGACATGAAAAGAAAGATTCCCGTTGTTTTCAAGCAGTAAGTATTAATATTACTAAGTTAATGACTACTTTAAGGCAATGGCTACCAATGACAACCGGAGGATTTCTGAAGCTGACGTCTGTTCTTGGCAGAAATAAATTACTTGAGTATCAATTATGCTAAATAAAAAATACTGAGTTCAGAAAATGGAGATGTTGTTAGCCTGATGTTGCCTACACAACTGGAACATTTGATTCAAGGAAGTAATACACAATAAAAGAAATTACCCTTCTGTGAATCAATTGTTACTATGTGTACGGTTTCTACAATGCTAATCAATTGGTAAGAAATTATATGGAAAACATTATGCTTTTTTACAAAGTGGCATCTTCATCTGTATTCAAGCAGAGATTTTCTGGAGATAATTGGTTATTTCTAGGTGGGTCTGAATCAAAGCCTAACTCTGAATATTACCAAAGTCTGGCTGAAGACATTGTGAATATTATCTCTTCTCCTCTGGGAATAATCATGTCTGTCTTTGCATTTTGGAGCCGTCTTCTCTATCTTCAAATTAGTTTAATTAGCTCCTGCAAACTGAAGATAAAATGGGTTGCAGAGCTGTCTCATCAAGAAGCAACTTTGGTCCATTTAAGTCATTAAGACGCTATCAAACTCTCATATTACTGCTGTTCTCAGAAGAAAGGATTCCTCCCCCCCAAAAAAAACCTTACAAAAAATAAACTGTCCATATATTAAGAGGGCAGGAGGAATTGTTTCAGCTTCAAAATAGGGTTTAAAAGGTAAATCTGTAAATCAAAAAAATATGTCCACATGAACTGGAATATAAGAACATCATCACTTATCGTGATATCATGAATTTACTGAAATTATATGCAACCCGAAGAATATTAAATTAATGCCAGAAAAGCTTTGGATACAACCGCTGGTCTTTCATCATCTGGAGTCTGAAGTGAGGTTCCCGGGCTCCCTGAACCATCACATAGAGAAATCAGGGGCCTAAAAATGCATGTCAACATATTCTTTTCAAAAGCATTATCTAGTTCGTATTGGGGGCTCTTTAGGATATTTTATGATGTTAACTTGATCCTTCTCTGCAAAGCATTTTTTTTTTTACAGATTGTGCAGGGTCTGGAATAAAAATCTTTAGTCAGATCTGTAGTCAGACTGTTATTTGACAGGGAAATAACAACCAGACAAATGTAGAGTAATTCAGATCTAGAAGCAGCAGACCTGTCATGGTAGGGGGCTGTAGCTGAGCAGTTAAACCGCATTATATAGCGTGTGCCACGTATGAAGATCTAGGACTAGTAAAAATGAATCTTAAGAAGTATTAGACAAGACAGATAATTATTCGATGGCTAAAGTTGTTAGAAGTCATCCCAACTCCAAAATTACAATTCTAACTTAGATACTAGATCCTATACAGTCCTTAGTGTCAGAATGTACCTAAAGGTACTGGGAACCTTGCTTGGCACCCAGAAGTTCCCTCAGCATATTGAGGCTATGGCTTCTCACACCAAGTAAATAAGGCACACAGTTTCCATCCAGCTTTACACATCACCTGAAACTGAACTACATGAATGGTCCACGGCAGTGCACAAGGGTAAGTACCTGGCAGCATACCTCATGTTATAGGGTCTCTGCTTCAGAAGCACTTCAGTTCCGCCAATAATCACAACACAAATTATGTCACTTTGAAAGAAAAATAACTATGGGAAACATACCATGGTTTCCCAGTCCTGTTATGCTGTGTGAAAGTGTTTTTTATGGGAAATAAATGTCAGGTTTGCCTTTGCCAATTGAAGGTTGAAAAGCAGTTGTCAGTGATGGAATATGCTCCATATTAATTTATGTTCTTAGTATAATCAAAAAGTAGAAAGGGAAAGTTAATGCAGGAAGTGTGTACTGGCAGCTAGACCTATTTGTGGGAGAAAGATGACATAAGTCATCTACCCAGTAGGGCTACAACCTCCTGGCATGCGGAGGTTTTAAAATTTGAAACCCCTGTGGTGGAGAACTCTTGGACTTTACCACAGCCTTTCAGAATACAATCTCCATTCTATTTCACAAGCTAATACAACTGCAGTATTACTGCAATATTCCTTCCCCTGTCCACAGTGTGGCCGCATCCAGCTCCTGCTTCAAAGGGATTTAACCATGAGCCAATTCCTCTGATCTTTGGAGGGGATGGAGGAATGATCTTTGCACTGTTTGGGCTTAATTTTGGAGCAGAGGGGATCCTGCTGAGCACATCATGTCACTAAGTCAGCAAGGCAACAGATGTGAATTTTCTGAGGAGGATTTTCTCCTAGCATCGTCAAAGCACAGGATTAGCCTTGCAGGCTTGTGGGACTCCGTTTACTTTGAATATTGGTTGTGTTTCATGTTCAGATGAAATATTGGAACAAAGGCAACTCATCTGAAAGAGCTGAAGACTCATCTGCCTGTTTTGATCTCAGCTTACACCATTGGGCTGACTTGGTTTTCCCTCACAACAAAAACCAGCCAAATGCCACTCAGTTGCAACCCTTGGTCAGGATGAGAGTTGTGGGCTTTGACAAATCCTCACTAGACCTGTCCTGAATTTCATTTTCTTTCTGTCCTAGGTATTTTGATAGCTTTGGCAGCCTTTTCTTCTTAATTTCCTCATCTCTTCTTTCATTTTGATTAAAAGGGTGTGTGCTCACTACTTCTTCCTCCCACTGGTGCATTGCGTAGCCCACCCACCTCATTTACCACTGTAGGGGACTCCTGTCCATCCCCCTGTCCTGGGTGCCCTGTCAGAAGGCAGGCCCTGCCCATCCAGCCCCAGTTCCCCAGACCTTCTCCTCAGTTCACTGCTCCTGCATGCCTCCCATCTGCTCTGGCATGCCCCCCAAATTGTCTGTGTCCACTTCAGAGTTCATCCATCCCAAAACAGAGGAATCACCTCAACAATTCCATCCTCTATTTGCTTCATTTTCTCAACCTTATATCCTGGCAGACACCCAGACATGGGACATTTTGTCATCTGGGGAGGATGGGAGAGTGGTGGTGTGTGTGAAGAACTCCACAGACCCAGTCTTCACTTTGACTTCAGGCCATTCCACATGCAGGAATTTCCTTCATAGGTTGGTGGGCATGGGCACATTCCCCCCACTATAGGTTCCCAGTCTCATGACTTTTCTGTTGCAAAATATAGAACCTGGCACACAGGTACCCCAATTGCTTCAAGTCATTGTCACACTGCCAGCTCTTCCAGATCCTGTTGCTGAGGCTTTAGCCTCACATGTCTCCACAGATCTTCCTCTGTCTGAGGCCCAGTCAACTCAGTCCACTTTCTCATCCTGGCCCTGTATGTGCTATCCATTCCCACCAGCTGGAGGAGGAAACTCAGCAAGGGAAGGGAGGTTCCTATTAACTTCTGCTCCCTCATCTGTCATGCCTCCAAGCAGTACTATGTCCCCAGTTCCGTGGATGCCTCCTAGGACAAAAGTGTGCTCTCAGAAGTGTTCTGCTGAGTGCCATTTGCCAGCTCCTCTGCCACTCATGCCTGAGCCCCTGACCCTCATGCTCCTCTTTTTGCATTCACTGTCCCCCATCACCAGCTACCTGTTTTCCCTGTGTTTCATTTTTTATTGTTCTTTCTCACTTATGCACAAGGCACAGCATCACCTACAGGATTTACACAGCTCTGAAATAACTTTATCCCAGACTGAATTCTCTAAGTACAATAATAGATATTTTCTTCCAAAATGAGGCACAACCCTCCCTAAATATGCAGGCAAGTCCTTTGTCAGCACATGCCTTTGGTTTGAACAACAACATACACCTCTGTGGTTTGGAAGAATTTTTCTTTTCATTTAATTTAATGAAGAAACAGAACTGGTTTTAACATAACACAACATTGCATAAATGATGTTAAACAGTGATTTTCCTGAGGTTAATTTACTCCATAGTTTCTTAATAAATACAAAAAAAAGCTGTAAAGTCACAATATATTTTTTAAATGGAAACGTCAGTTCATATAAAAATTTATCATTCCTATGTCTCCTTTTCCTTCTTTTTCCTATTTTCAATTTGATAGTCAAATATTTGAATTATTCACAAGGCAAAATACATAAAATTTATAATAAAATTTAGGAATCTGTTATGAAATAAAAGAAAACTTATTTTTAGAAATTATTTTTATTTTGTCTTTTAAAAAAATATTGTCCCATATTTCATATCTAGTATGTTGTTAAGTCTACAGTACCTTATAAGCACTTCAAAGATAATAAACTGTTGTTTGTGCTTTAATACTACTTCATTTCTGATAGCACTAGAACTTTCTAAAGTACTACATTTAAACACCTGGGAAAGTAAGAAAGTAAACCCCAATAATTTCTGACGTTTTGGTCCATTCACTTTGTGGTAGAATTTTCATTTTGATGAACTAGGATTACATTTGGACTGTGCCTTGTTCTTCACGGAATTCTCATCTGTTCATGTTCCTGCATTCATGCACATCTGCCATCTCCCATTTCTGTGCTTCCTATCATGATATTTTGACCAATCAGTGTCACCAATAGGAGCTACAAAAATTTGACACAAAGCTTTAGTTTGAAGGTGGCTCTTAAGGAATTTTGATAGTAAAGTTTCAAAAACACGAGTATGGCTTGAATCCTAACACTGGCTTGATTTTGCCTTTTTAATTTCATTTTGCATGAATTAAGCACAAGGTGAGAATTTGGCAGAGAATACAGAGTTCAGTTTAGCATAGATTTGGAAACCAATAGGTTTCCGGATTACCATGGATTATCACAGATCTGTTATAGTCAGAAGGGAACTCTTCCATGTAAACTCTTCTGTATTCCTGAAAGGTACTCCATTTAAAATGAAAGTCCATCCAGATGGGAGGTAGACACCAAGAGCAGACAGCAGATCACTGCAGTAAAAAAAAAAAAAAAAAAAAGAAGTATGAAAACAGAGATTAATTGACTATACAAGAGAGTATATGGATTTGTGAGTCTGAAAAGAGGAGAGTTGGAGAGAGCAGGAAAGAAAGAGAAAGTGCCTTAATGAGGAAAAGTCATCCACAAGGCAGATGAGACAGATCTCTGGTAATGAGAAATGCAGGCAAAGCCACCATAGGCAAATGACAGTGTTTGTCAGGACAAGGTGGAAGCTCTTCACAGGTCCAACTCACAGAGCAGCAACAACAATGAACACACGTGCACCAGGGAGCTTTTCACAAAGCTAGAGACTAGAGCCCACAAGCCCTGCGCTGTTGAGCCAGATGCTCCAGAGGGAGAGGAAGGCAGACCTCAGGCAAGATAATTATTAATATTTCTATTGTTTTATCACAAAAGGAAGTCCATGTGATGAGATTATATTGACAAGAATAGTTTAACCAAGGGTAAATTACATTCCAAATCTTAACTTTCTTCCCCCTTTCCAACAACCTTTTATTAAAATCAAACACTGAGACATTAATTCATATGTGATTCATGTAGGTCCTTTCTTCTTTGCCTCTGATTTTTATTCCTACACAGACAGACATAATACTGCTCTTATTGATATAATTGGAAACACTGCCATTGATTTTGGTGGGAGCAGCATCCAGCATAGCATGGGTGGGTTACTGAGTTTCCATGGGATATCCATTGTCACTATTCACTTCCAGTATCATGCAGGCCTATTACAGGAGCACAAAGTACCATATAACAATTGTAGCATTAAAGATCAATACATTGCAATGACATCCAAATTATCACCCCTAGTGTAGAGCAGTGCTTAAAGGCGAAACTGCTCTGTTGCAGACAAATGCTTAACGAATAGAAGTAGCTGGATGATTTTGTTGTACAATAACATATGCAATGTCTGATTTTGTGTAGGAGACCATCAGGAATTATCTAAATCATCATGTTCACTCTAGTTAGGACCTCATGTAGCTCAAATTTATATAATTCTTCTTTGAAGCTACCACGTGAATTCTATAAACCCACAAGGCAACAATGCTTGGCTTTCATAGCACTTTCACAGAACAGCTGTACAGAGTCCATTTCAAGCCACGGAAATAAGTAGTTATTTTGACAGCCAAGGCAGTGATGCTGAGATACTAAGGACTACTTTCCACATCATTAACCACAGTCTTTCCTCCTTGCTGGAGTAGTTGGTAAAAGAGGGCAGGCCGCTTTTTGTCATGACAGATTCTCAACAGCTCTCTTTGTAGGTTATTAATCATTAATGTCTTTTCACCTTTCAAAAAATTATTTTTTTTGCATAATGGGCCAAGCATAATGTTTGTCAAATTGGCATACTAATGTAGACAACTAGATAACTGAAGTATATTGAATTTGAGATTAGGTATTTTAACCTTCCAAAAACTTCAGCCAGTCCAGAATGAAGCCACCTTCTGAGACAGCCTCAGTGTACCCAGCAGTTGGTATGGACTACCCAGTACAGCTCTTCTTAATATGAAAATTAAAAATCCTCATGAACCTTCAATGGGATGACTGAAATTATCATCAGAGCTCATGATAGCTTTCCAAGAAGCTGAATCATACCTGGAGTGCTTTATAGTGAAGGACAATCAATTTCTGAATGTAAGGGCTGAAGAGCAAAATTCCCATCTTTGACCCTGTCACGATAAAGGAGGGAGTGTTGAATGTGGAAGTCATTTATATTCAGACATGTTTTGAAACACTGAATGCTCTCACAAAGTGGCCTTGTCTGCACAAAATTCAAAGCAGCCATGAAAGTGTACCACTATCTTCCAGTCATTTTCCATCTGTATTATTACTTGTTTTCTTGAATTGATTTTTGGCTCATTAAGTTGTATACTGGGCTCAGGAAAAACCCCAGGCCAGGCTAGGTGCACCAGGATAGATCTGTGCATGCTTTGCCCCATTCGTACATGACTTTACCAAAATGACCTGCTCCGTGAACAGGCACTTGGACCTACACCAAGACTCCAAGGGCAATCTAAGACTGAATCTGCACCTCATACATACATTTTGACAGCAGACTTTGGCCTGCCATTCAAGTCCTTAGAGCTCTTTGGAGGAACGAGTACACTATTCCATGGAGCTCAGCACTAGATAACGATAAAGACAGGCAAGGAATGAAATAGGAACCAAAGGTTCAGTAAGAAAACTGCATAACTTGCTCTGCAAAACAGTTGCATCGTGAAAGCAGTGACATGAAACAAATGCATTTAGCTATATTTATTAATATAAGAACTTGGTTGCCAAAAAGAGATCTCAGGGGATGATAAATGGATTGCCTTCTTTTTTTATTGAGTATGGTAAAGTTAGTTTTGTACCCTTAGAAGATGATCATAGGAGATCTGAACTCCATTAATTTCCTGGCTATTGTAATGGTACAAATAAACAGAATTTTCTACAGCAGGGAACCAACTTGACAGAAGGGTTGAATCTACTGGGATATGAAAGTACTGATTAAGAAGATATTGCAAACATTGTTTATCTACACCCTGGCTGAAAAAGAAATGGATAGAAAAGAACATTTGGTACCATTTGAAATATTAACTTTTAAAGGTCCTACAAAGTGCTGCAGTTCGTAAGAAGTATAAATTCAAGACTTACTGTTATAAGCAGTTTGGGATTTATTTCAGAAAAACATTTTCCATCTGTAGAAATTCACAGTTTTCTCATGGGGAAATTTATTTTTTTTTTTTCATTTTAACAAGGATTTGGGAATAGATGAAATTTAAACTCACAAGTTTATAGTTGAGAATTTTCATTAAGAACTTTCTATTTTGAATTACGATGTAAGACTATAGGAGCACGACTGTAAGCTAATTATGATAACATATTCTTTAAACATAGAAAAAATATGAATTTTCAAAGTGTTTGAAACAAATTATCTAAGTTAACTTAAATTCTGTTTCCTGAGGATTTTGAGTTATACAAAAATGTCAAAATGAACTTACATACCTTCTGGGGACATCAAATAAATACAAATAATCAAAAATATATGGCATAGAAAAGAGTTTTCCGCTGCTAGGAACTACACCCCTGGCAGTATTTTCCAGACCTCCTAAACGTCAGCTCTCAACTCCAACATTCACTTCTGTTTAAAGACAAATCACTTATTTATCACATTTTTAATTATTATAAGTGTTCATTAAGTGGAAACAAAAGACAAATACAGAAGTGCGTACTTTCAGCATCAATATTTGGATATCGAAGACAGAAATCTTAGCTCATCTAGCCAAGTGTTGACCCTCTGAACTCTGAAACACAAACTGATACTGACTTCTGGTGCAACTACTATGGCATCATCTGACCAAGCAACAATTACTGCCAGGGTTATCATCTGAGACAAGGCCTCAATGATGTGCCTTGCGCATGTGCATTCTTGGCTTACTGGTATAAAACAATAACTTGTAATCCTTACCTGGCCAACGGACTGCAGAAGTGCTGGGGCTGGTGACTTCACCTTGGAATGGCTACACAAAATTCCTGTTGGCAGAATGCAACTGAATAAACTTGAAAACAAACTATTTAGGTTGTTCTTCAGAATTTTTATGCAAGTGAAAACCCATCAGGATTTAGGGAATCATCTAAATGTGAAAAAATAACTAATGTTTTCAAACTGGACTTGTAAGCCTCAACATGCTGTGAACAGTTTTGGGAGCTGTGAACAGTCTCTCTGTCAATAAAAGATGAAGGGTGGGAATGCAAACATTATCCTATTCCCTGACACTGTAATCCATTCACAAGCACAACACTAGCAAGATCATAGCTCCCTAAGCCTGCTCACTAGTCTGTCCTGTCTCTTTCTACAATATAACCAGACAAAGAATGATCCCATTCCATCTGTCTACTGCAAAATAGGACAAGAAGGCTGAAGCAGTTGAGACACAGGGAAAGGCACAAAATATTCCTTTCCTTTTTTTTCCAGACAACATGAGTAGGTAAAATATTTGCGGCAGATGGGAACCCTCCTGACTGGCAACTTTTTAAACTGCTGTTCATATGAACAGCAGGATGAACAGTTGCCTGATTATGTATGGTATACATTACAAGGCTTCTTATTCAAAGGAGGTAGATTAATATCATGAAACATCTACCACTCAAATACCGATTCTAATGCATGCTGTATATGCATTATGCATATCAGTGAAATACCAAAATCTGAACAGAAGTGTTTATTCATTCGACTATGCAAAAAAATAAACAGCACTTTATTAGTAATTACAAAATGACCACATGATGAAAAATAAAATCGGATGCATCTTTTTCACTTGTATCTTAAGTGACACAGGAGCGCAGTCTCAGTATATATTGGGTATTTTTGAATACATGGATTATCCAGACAAGCAATAATAAAGGATAATATGTTGTGACTTTTACAGAGTAGAATGCCTGGATACTCGGAATATGTATTTCATTTGTCACTGAAGATTATGAAAATATCCTATGCAGGTTTACATCAGGAAATATTTTTTGAACTATACTTTTGTGTTCAACAAAATAAATGTCTTTGTAATGGAATCCCATAAGGATATAAAATATCCTGTAACAGTCGTGGTTTAATTCCATAATTTTAAAACAATTTTAATGTACCTGAACTGTAGTTAAATTGACAAAAAGAGAAGGAGGCTATACAGAAAACATACACAAGTTTATAAAGTTTTGTTTTTTAGAGGAGTACAACAAGCTCCACAGCTGTAAAGACAAGGAGGAAGTGGGGAATGGTCCATTAGTGATTGTGTAATTTATTCCCCTGCTGAATATTTCTACTCACGTATCAGGAATACTGCTGTTTCCAAGGTTTATTCATACTGATTGACTATTCAGTTCTACCCAGTTTTATCACTCGTGTTTATATAGCACGTTGTGTAAGAATTACAGATACTACATGGTCCCACAGTTCATATCATATGTATCAGCATGGCTGACAATAGTTTCCAGTGCTTGAAATGTGATGTTCATTTTGAGTTATAATAGTCCAAAATAAGCATATCTATAAGATCTTTATGATTAAGAATATCTCAAGCTCATCGTTGTTGTCACTGGTATTGCTCCTATTTATGTGCTTACAGGACTTGATCAGGAATGGGAGAAGCACCCTTTCAGTATTTTACATTCTACTACTAACTGTAGAAATGAAAGTAAGGTGTATGTTTATTTTATGTACATAAAGCATAAGACAAGATCAAATAATTGTATAGTGTATGTATATATATAGAAATATATATATATATATTTCAGTATCACTGTGACTAAACATCTGCTTGAAGACCTTAAACATATGCCATGCTTAAAACTCCTTGCTATGCTAAGGGATAGATCATTTGCTAATACCAAATCAGATTCTCCTACCCTTTCTCAAACTGAATTCTCATTCTGTGTATAGAAGTGTCTTGCACTGACTCATGGATCTTTCTACCTCTAACATGTCTACAGTCAGCAAAACCCTCCCAGAAGGAGATTAGCCTATATAACACATCAAAACTCACACAGCAAGAAACAGTGGGTGTAAGGATAATTTTATGTAGTTAGATTTAGTTGTATATTGTAATGAGAGTTTAAGATGCAACAAAAGACTTAGATTAATAGGAATGAGTTGTGTAAAAGAAGCTCTGATTATTTTATTGCTAATGAGAATATTTGCAAACATGGGAATCATGCAGCATACTGTAGAAAGCAGATAATCAAAAATCTGTGATAACCCCAAATGCACTTCCTTTCAACGAGATTACAAAACATCACACTTCAAAATGTGTTATTTCTGTTTACAACAAATCACTGCTAGGCTGCAAATTTGAGGAAGCAGTAAATATTTATTTCATATTATGTAATGAGGTATTTAGCAGATTGGACTTTATGGGATGACAGCCATATTCAAGGCAAAAAAATTAATTGCTGATTTTTTTTGTTATTTATTAATTTTTCTTTTTTGATTTTTGGCTGCCAAATGCTATGGTATTATTCCAGAAAGATAGCACTTTTTAACTATACATATAATAAGGTGTTCTTTTAGCTGCCAGGTTATAAATTTGTCTAAAAATATTCTCGCAGAAACCAAAGACGCTTAACTTTACACTACATTGAAATCACTAATATACAACATTCACATGATTGCCAAGATAGAAGAGACTACAGCAAGAAAGTAATTAGTAGTTGCGTAGGTAGACAAGCAATACAAAAATTATGAGGAAGTCAGGTGATGCTAAATGAATCAACATCAACACTGATGTTCATTAGCTATGTTACAATACAGCACACATGTGTATTATTTTAGAAGATCAAACCGAAAATGTGAGACGTATTTGTTTTGTAAAAGATCTTAGGATTGGTTTGACAGAAATGGTTTCTTTGTTTAAGCTTGTGCTTAGATATACTACAGAAATAAGCTGATGACACCTATTCTGAATTATTTAAGATTTGATATGACTCAACTGCAAATCCCCATCATTGGCAGAAAGTAAAGATGTGGTTAGACATGGACATCAACTCATATCTACCAGTACTATGGTATGGCAGTCCAAATAATTTCCTGCTGAGAAATAACACTTATCACCTTCTAAAAATTTATTTGTGAAACTTTCTGACATTCTAAAGAGGACACAATGATCTCCAGAGAATGGAAGTATTTATTTTTGCAGACAGAAGGCAATAAATCATTTTACAATACTTATTCAGAGCTGTTTAAAATTATTTTGTAAACTCAAAATAACCAGTAGGCAATGTTAGCCTATAAGCTGCTCAAAGCAGATGCCAAATCCTTTCCTGTATTCTCCAGTATGTCCAGAAAAAACTGGTATAATCAATTCTTCTATCTTTCTATATAGAAAAATACTTCCATCTAACAGCTTAAAGGTATTCAGCTGCTGTTGTCATCTTCCAGGCAAACCAGCACAAGAGCCTTATAATACTAGAAGGTGTATTGGGTTTATGTGTCCAGGTGTTGACAGTGGCCAGGGGGAGCTGCAGGAGTGGCTTCTGTGAGACCAGGAGTTGCCCCCATGCTGGATGGAGTCAGTTCCAGTTCCACTGCTGGCCAAAGCTGAGCCCATAAATAACATTGATGGCATCTCAATATTAATATATTTAAGAAAATTATATGCAGTAGCCATGAGAGAGAGGAGTGTGAAAATGTGAGAGAAACAACCCTGCAGACACCAAGGTCAGTG
>VXBJ01005882.1:610249-691131 GCA_013400055.1 Nycticryphes semicollaris | reverse complement strand
ATTTCCCTGCATCGCATTGAGAAGATTATGGTGATGAAGGTTGTCCCCCTGCAGCCCATGGACGATAACGGTGGAGCAGACAACCACACTGCAGCCCATGGAAGATCCTACACTGCAGCAGGTGGATATGCCCTGTAGGAATCTGCAGCCTGTGGAGAAGAGCCCACACAGGAGCAGGATCCTGGCAGCAGCTGTGGTTTGTGAGAGACCCAAGCTAGAGCAGTCCATTCCTGAAGGACCTTCCTCTATGTAAAGTACCTATGCTGCATCAAGTCTTGAGAACTGTAGCTTGTGAAAAGAACCCATATTGGAACAGTTCATGAAGGACTGTATCCTGTAGGAGAGACCCTGTGATGGAGCAGGGGAAGTCTGTGAAGAGGAAGGAGCAGCAGAGACAAAATACTGTGAACTGATTGCAACCCCAATTCCCTGTCCTTCTACCCATGCACCTCCCTCTCACCCACTCCCCACCTTGAGAAGAAGGTGGAAGAGTTGAGAGTAAAGGAATGAAGTTGAGACAGGGAGGAAGGGGAGGTGAGGAGAAGGTGCTTTTAATTTTATTGTTATTACTTACTATCTTACTCTGTTACTAATTAGCAATTAATTTAATTAACCTCACCTATGTCAAGTTTATTTTGCCTGTGACAACAGCTGGAGAGCAATCTCCCTGTCTCTGTCTCAACCCATGAGCTTTTTAATCTCAATTTCTCCCTCTGTCGTCTTGACAAGGGAAGTGAGAGAGTAGCTTGGTGGGCACCTGCCAGGTAGCCAAGCTTAACAGACCACTGAAGGCAATTTACGTTATTTGTAAAAATTATAGAGAATAATGGCATTTGTCTTCCAAAGTAACTGCTATACATACTGAATCCCTGCTTCCCAGGAAGTGGCTGGACATCACCTACTGATGGGAAGTAAAGAATATATCTCTTTTTTTCCCCCTTTTCTTTTGTGCACCATCATTGCTTTTGCTTGATTAAACTGCCTTTATCTTGATCCATGGGTTGTTTTCTACCTAATTTTCTTCCTCCTCTCTGTTCTGCTGAGGAGAGGAGTGATAGAGTGTTTTGGTGGGCACTTGGCATCCAGGCAAGGTCAATCCACCACACTATCATATATACTTTTAAGGCTTTTGACAGGCAGTATTAAATTACAGGGAATTAATAAAATAGTTGTATGGATCAAGTGAACAATATATTCAGTTCATGCATTGTATTCTTGCTGCTATTAATGGGAATTACTCATACGTATCAAAAGAAACAAAGAGTACAACCAACCTTTTCAACTTCAATAACTTAAGTTCAAACCCCATCAAAGGTATCTCTACGGCCTTATTCATTCTACCATCCCAAATGGGATTAAACATTATAAGGAAGGCCTCAGACGTTAGAAGCAGTCTAAACAACAAGTGTAAGATAGGTACCAAACTTTAAGATGAACAAAGGTAGGTGTGTTGAACACTGAAATTAGTTTTGAATCTTGAAGGTCTTCTTACCTTACTTCTAAAAGCAATATAAATGAAACGTGAGGGGGTTTTCTGCCTTCAAATTACCACTAAGTACTATGTATGCTCGGGTTTAATTTATACCTTTGGGTACAAAGCAGGATAACTGGAGTTTTGCTAAAACTGGCCAGAGAAGCAACAAATTAGAACTGAGAAACATAGTTTGTTTTTTTTTTTTTTTTAAATGGGTTTTAAATCCTATTGAAATTACTAAATCACTTCTGTTCCCTTCCTTTACCTGAGTGCAGATGGCAACAGAAAGTAACAGGAATCTTGCAGACGAGAAGAAAAATTACCTTCTTTTGAAAAAACCTCAGCCAAAAATAAAATTTGGGAAAGATGTCCTTTTTTCACAGGAAAACAATGGAAGCAAACGTATATTAAAGATAAGTAGATTCTAAAGGACAGATTTAATGTATTACCACTTGCTGAATAGGCTCATATGCATTTTTTTCTCAATCTTGTCTAAACTTCTTTTAGAGAACTCTGTCTTGGGTGTTAAAAAATGGCAATGAATCAGGTCCATTTGTTTCCAAGCAACTCTGGTCCCCAGAAGTACTCTGATATAGTTTTATTACATTCTGTATAAATGGGAACCCTGCTTCTTAAAATGCTCATTCTGGATTTTTCTAGAAGAGAAAGTTAATGATACTAGTATAAACTATTAATTAAAGGGTTTCAGTAGTCCAAAATCTATTTTACTATTGAAAACCTCTTTCATCTTTCTGAAAAACAAACACAGGCTTTTGCAGAATACTAGAAAAGAAAAAGTAGGTTTCTTCATCCAAGCTGTCTGTATAATTTTACTCAGTTCCTGAGTTCAGGTGGATGTTTCCTGGAGCACACAATTCCAAAAGATAAGCAGATCACATAAGAATACCTTTTTATTCATTTTGACTTTGGCAAGAAAAATAAAGCCATTCTGAAAATAACAAAATGGAAGAATGGCAGAACTGAAACGAATGGTTCCTAACAATTGCCAAAAGGAAAATCAAGCTTTCATTAATCCCTCAATTCACATAAATGAAACTGAAACAATTGTTCTCAAGAAATGGTCACCTGCTCAAGTGTGTCAGATTATCGGGGTGCTGGAACACCTCCCATATGAGGACAGGCTGAGAGGGTTGGAATGTTTAGCCATGAGAAGAGAAGGCTCCAGGGAGACATAACAGCCTCCTCGTACTTAAATGGGGATGGACTTTTTATTTGGAAGTGATAGGATGAGGGGGAGTTTTTATGCTCTTTCAGTTTTTAACTGAAAGAGTGTAGAATTGGATTAGACATGAGGAAGAAATTATTTACTGTGAGGGTGGTGAGTCTCTGGAACAGGTTGCCCAGAGAATTAGTGGATGGCCCCTCCCTGGAAGTGTTGGAAGCCCCCAGGTTGGCTGAGGCTTTGATCTAGTGGAAGGTGCCCCCCCAACTCCCTGTTGGACCAATCAACTGGAGCAGGAGAAGCTGGAACACCATAATCCCTACACTTCTCCACAGTGTTCATATCAAAAAGATTCCCATAACCTGTGTTGATCCTGTAATGAGACTGGCTGTACAGAAAAGACCTTACTCCTCACAGTTCCTGGTTTATAGCTGAAAGATTATAACTGTATGAAATTTTTCTCCAGCATCAAGATGGAGAAAAGTAGAGCTGAAGAGAAATGTTCTTGTTCCAGTCTGGCCTGGTGTTACCCATGTGCAGAGATTTTAGCACTAGGTATCACAGTTAGCTTTCCTGTGAAGATACAACCCAGACATATAGCTGTTTTGCTGACGGCTTCTGTGGCAAGAATGCCATGGCTCCTGTTCTAGCAATGGCCAACACAGAATCATAGGACTGTCTAGGTTGGAAGGGACCTTGCAGATCAGGGCACCCTTTCTGTGGCTGCCCAGCAATGTTCCAGTGACTTCTCTGGTGTTGTTGTATAATCTAGACACTTTTATCTCAGAGAACTGTAAAAATGCCTCCACTTGCAGGTGGAATATTTTTGCTCACTTTGTTATTTCATACTACGAATATAAACCAAAATGAACAATGCAAATCTGTTGTCTGAGCCCTTACATGAGGATCTTGTCAACAGATCAAAAAGGAAGCTGATCCAAAGGATTTTAGATCTTTACAGGAACAGTGCCTCAATGACACGTGGCTATATAGAAAATTAAGTTAAATTATCTGTGGTGAGACTGGAATCAATCAGATTATTTCTGTTTCAAAATGAGTTCTTAACATTTTGACTGTGTGGTGCACACATTAGAAGAAAATGTATACTTCAAATAAAGAATAGAGGTAGACAGTAAGTAGTTCTTTGGGGATAGCTAGCAATTCAAAACAAGCTGGAGCTATTTGGCTCCATCTCTAAGCAGATACTTCTTTCAAACATGATTTCATTATAGGTTGAGAGACCATAACATTAGACTGAAAAATCACATGAAAAATAAACCTCTGTTTTAGAGAGAGTCCATTTTACCCTAATTTTCATGACAATAATTACTAGATAAGAAACACTGTGACAATCAATCCTTACCTTAACTAATTTTTTTCTAAACTCTCACTTAAAAACTTGGTTATTTCTAATACTTTTCCCTCTGGAGTTTTAGGTATTTGTAAACACGTGTATGTTCAGAAATCGGTTAGCAATGAGTTAAATAACCAGGAAGATTACTTAGATCCTTCTGCATTCCGGGTAAGCAAATAGTTTTTTCTATCAATCAGACTAGGAAATACTGTAATTACCTGTATCTGCCACAGGAGTATTTAAACCTTTATTATTTTTTCAAATGGTAAGACAAGCACCATTGTTATTTTGAGGGCTGACCAAGGAAAAAACAAAAATTGTATGAAATTTGCAATATTTTGAGACAATTTTACTCCTTTAAAAATCTCACACTTAATGAATAACTAAATCAATACTTTCAAATATTTATTCTATGCTTGTAATTGTTCTTTCAGATGTATAAAATCACATTTTATCCATTCTGATACAATGGGCTGATTTGGGGAAACCAGTTATCTATAATGCATGAATGTTTGTTTTATGAAATTGCAATACCATTGATGGACTCAATATGCAGTACATCAGCCACAGGCTGAAAAAATAATTGAGAAAAAAGGAAAGAAATCATTATCATTGACAGCAGAGCTGTGCCAGGCCTTTTGGAGTATTGAACAGGAAAGCTTGATTTAACAAAAAAAATAAAGGAAAACAATTTCAACACCTTCATCTGCAATGACAAGTCAATATAAATTAAGAAAAATACTAAATGGAAAATTCTGGATCAGGATGACTATAAAAAATGGAACTTGGGAGAAAAGTGGGAAAAAAGCATCAAACTTTTTGAAATGGAGAAACTGTTGGATTGTGGAACAAAGGTCAAAGACAACTGGATGAAAGATAAGGTGATAACATCTCAAGTTTCAGAGGAATTTTCATGAGGGAAGAGACACAAAAGAAATAGTTTAGAAACCTGATTGGGCACCAGCACCTGCCAGGAAGAGCAATCCACAGCAGTAGAGAAAGAAGTAGGAGCTGCTGTGTATTGGCTTATATCTCTTTATTTAATGAAGTATACCCTGTAACACTGAAATTGGAAAAGAAAAGATGGATTTAAGCTACTAGGAAAATCGAAGGAACCAGTGTCTCAAAAGTTTTGGTGGCCCTCTTTTCAGTCTTTTGACTTTCACACTAATCATGGATCTGGAAACAAGTAGGATTAATCTGCATAATGCTATATCTCTCAAATTAAGTATTCTAGGCTAAGATAGTCATATAAGTTATAAGTTCTGGACAGTCACCAATATAGAAAGATGAACATCTCTTGAATTAAATTCAGCCCCTATATATTGGCTCCCTGGGTTAGGATGTGATGTGTTGCCTTCTGGAATTGTCTGTGTCTCCCCATTAACTACAGAAGGTAAGAAACTAGATAAGGTTAGACACCTACCTGTCGAATAAATTAATTTAGATGAGGTGGATCGTAGCCTGAAAGGTGATATTTGGAATTGCTGCAACTTGGAAAACTTGAAAGAGCAGGGGTTTCCTGTGGGTGACCCAAAGCTGTCTGTAACCAACAGTCTAGTGATCACCCCATGCAGCTGTCCAGCATAAAAATTTATCACAATGGTAGTGATTTCTTCTTACTTATGTTCTGGTTCTCCTTGTCTCCCTCTTCACCTTGCTGAAAAATGGGTTTGGACACAGGCAGTTTCTACCTTCTTTTAAAAGTGATTTCACACAGAGGAACTCCCTATACAAGAATGGGTAAAATTACCTGATGTATCTATACAGATTTGGTGTGGCAGAAAAAGAGGAGAGTCCTGGTATGGGTTCGTCGCATAATTAAACAATGGTCCTGCCAAAAGCAAATAGAAAGTAACTTGAACCTCAGAAGCACAGACACTTTTTACATGTTTGCGTATCGCATTTTATAGATGTCTGCATTATCAGACACACTAAATCGTTCTTTCACACAATCATCAGCTTTAAAGAATGCAGAACTACTGAATATTCTACAGTGTGGTCTCAGATTGCTATTATTCTATGAAAGTTTGGATCATTAATGACACGTTAGCTTTAAAAAGCTGCTTTCTCATTGTCATAGAGTGAATCAGATGTCAAAGTGGTTTAAATTTGACTCAGATTCAGAAGAACTAAGTCAGTAGGCACGTGGAAATATTATTGCTTCCAATGTGCACATATGCAATAGGTACCTGAAAGTCCCTGAAACAGAATCTCTCTCATCTGCTATTTTTCTTCAAACTCTCAAGAATGTTTATGGAACTGAACCTATTTGATCTTTACAGTTCTTCTCTTTCCTTGAAGTTGTTTCAGGAGAGGACCACTATCCCCCATTTATAATTGGTCTCTGGTGTACTAAAGACTGAATTAGCCTGTTCCAACTCAAGGGAAAGAAAATGTAGAAGCAAAATACCTTAGTTGCGAGATAGTCTGTATGTAAGAAAGTCAGCAAGTTGCACTTTATGTTTCTTTCTGACTGCTGCCTTCTCCCTAAAGAGGCATGAAACAGGACATTGACTTAAACAGATGGTTGTTGTCTCTGAATTATTTAACAGCTAAATCAATGAGAAGCTTCTGCTGCCTTGAGAGAAAAGAGTGTGCTGGAAGCTTTTCTCCTCCTCCTCCTTCTTCGCCTCCTTCTCCTGTTAGAAGTGGCCAGGAACAGAGTCTGCTATTGGCAGCATCAAAGCATGCAGGGGAGGAAGTGAAGGATGAAAAAGTGAAACCTGGATTCTAGAGCTACCAAAGAAGAGCCATCATTACATAAGAAATATGTTTATCCCCTTCTAATGTTATTGCATCCAGTTTGGTACAGATCTGTGATTACTAGATATGGCCAATGGGGTAGGAGGATTAAAAAAAAAAAAAGATTGATAACTTGTATAACTTGTAGCTACATAAGATGTGCTCAGGTTTCATTTTTCAAATGCTCTAAGACCACAGGCTAATTACTTTGAGCCATGAACTCTGCTCTGGGGTAGTTTAGAGGCAGTATCTCAGGACAAACACCAGAAGGATTAATTGTTCCATGTGCTCCCTATTATTTTCCTTTTGTTCAGCCTAGAGAAAAGGAGGCTGAGGGGAGACCTTATTGCTCTCTACAAATACCTGAAAGGAGATTGTAGAGAGGAGGGGGTTGATCTCTTCTCCAAATAACAAGTGATAGGACAAAAAGAAATGGCCTCAAGTTGTGCCAGGGGAGGTTTAGATTAGATATCAGGAAAAACTTTTACACTGTCAGGGTTATTAAGCATTGGAATGGGCTACCCAAGGTATTTTATGAGGCACCATCCATGGAGGTATTCAAAAGATGGGTTGAGATAGAACTTAGTGACATCCATTAGTGACAGAGGTTTGTTTTTATTTTTTTTTTGGGGGGGGGGGGGGATGTTGGTTTTTTTTTTTTTAATCAGAGTTAGGGTTGGTAGTTGGACTAGATGATCTTAAAGGTCCCATCCAACCTAGATAATTTTATGATTCTAAGATTCTGTGACTATGATTTTGGGATGCAAGTGTGCAACCCATTGCAATGGCTGAGCATAATCCTGCTGTCACAAGAAGGAAAACTCCTCACTGTCAGTGCCATCAGATTTGTAAAAGCTTTTGACAAACACAACCTTTGTGCAAACTACATGCACAACAGCTCAAATTGCCCCAACAACCCGAAATTTCCAGCCTTCTGATTTTGAAAACAAACCTGAAACCTTGATCAGAGTCAGAGAGACAGAACCTTCTCCTCAGTCCTCCAAAAGTGTTTTAGTGGTCGAAACCGTGGAAGGAAAAAAAAATACCCTCTTTTTGGGTCCAGCTCCCTCCTGTCTCAGCTGGCCAGCTGCAGCCCGGCTGGGCGGGGCGGAGCGGGGAGGCGGGAGCTGTCCGTGGTGCTGAAGGGCCTCCGGCGTTCCGGAACACCTCCTTCCCCACTGAGGACAACGTCAGCCTGTCTTGTTATAATTATTTTAAATATCTGGAGGTATTTAAGAGTTTCGTAGAAGTGGCGCTTAGGGACATGATTTAGTGGTGGACTTGGCAGTGTTAGGTTAACAGTTGGACTTGACAGCTGAACTCGACAATCTAAGGGTATTTTCCAACCTAAACGATTTTATGATTCTGTGATGTCAGACAAATAAAGAATTTGAATTGTTATGCAAAAATGATCTTTTGAATCAATCGTGTATGGTGGAACTATCTAGTTAGTGCCCAGTTATAATGAAACAGTGGTCAAAACATTTACCTGGCTAGACAGTGGTAACTTTTCCTTGCATTTATGTCAAACAGCAATCTTATTTGCTGAGATTCTGTATTCTTTTGGACCTTAAATCATAACACAAAAAGTAACTTTCAAGTTGTTGGAAGAGCTTTAGTCAAATAGTAGTATGCGTGCTGCTTGGAAGTAGAAATGAGCAGACTAGAGGCACTATCAGTAATCACTCAGTTTCAAAGTATGGAAAGCACAAAGACAAAAATCTGAGTATCACTCTATTATTAATTAATTAATTCTATTATTAATTCATTCAAAATTGGTAAATGGCAGAAAACTCATAGATTCACTGAAAAAAACCCTTCAGTTAGACAACACAAGGAAAAAGGCATGTGCAAATATGATCCACCAAATTTCTTAGTTATACATTTCCTTGTCAATTTGTTTTCCTGTTATCTGTTAAAGCAAGCCGACCATAAATCCAGATATTCTGCTTTTGCAACTGACTCTAAAATTTATCATTAACAAAAGCACTTTGCTTCTCTCTGTTATTCCTTCATTATTGTAATGGTATGTAAATCATATTCATTAAATTGTAATGCTTTTCCCTGCAAATCTGCCTGGGGCAGAGAATACTTTGCCTCATTTTGCCCTAAATTATTCCATCAACTTTACAGGACTTCAGCATACTTCACTGTATCTGAAAGAAAACAATAAGACATACTAGTATAAGTCAAACTTACCTTTTCTGTGTGATATAAGCAAAGATAAACCGATCTGCTCTTGAAGTGCAGACTGAAACCCACCAAATATGTGGAATGTCTTGAGGATACTTAGTGCAAAGGTAAGTCAAAGAGCCATGCCCCTGTACCTGGTAAGCAGCATTCTGCAGAAACAAAATGCCTTAAGTTCTTTTGGGGGTATTAACACTTATAACTATAGCTACTAGACAGGAGGTGCTAACTTCTTCTTGTACAGGCACTAGGAAAACTACTTACTTTGTTCCTCAGTTTTGCTTAAGATTCACTAACAAACCCAAATTTAATTGTGCAGCTTTAGGCCTTAATTGTGCAAGACTGTAAGCAGCTCTACTGCTGTCTAGCTGGAATCTCCACCAACTAGGAAAGAGCTAGTCTTGCATGTATCTTTGAGTTCAGGTGTATGCACATGCATCTGATGATGGGCTAAAAGTTTTCGCAAATAGGAAGTTTTCCCTTATAAAGTGAAGGCAAATAAAAAACAATGTGATGTTTCTTCCCTGCCCTCCACCTCCCCTCCTCCCTCTCCCTCACCCCCCAGTATAACATTTTTTAAGACTTATCCATTATTTTTGAGCCTGGATAGTATTGCAGATTAGTAGAGAATATACAGACAAAGAAACAGACATTTTTTATATTCCAAACACTCTCAAAACAGCAAGGTCTGCAGTTACTGGAAGAAACAATAATTTCAATTTGAAGGTACCTTTTCAAGTAGAAGAATGGCAAACACAAGCCCAGGAGTACGGATGGCCAAGAATGATGTGATTCCCTCCAAGAATCTGACATGAATCATTTTGTGGTACTACTGATGGACTGAGAGCCATACTCCCTCACAGCCTTCATTCTGTTTTAAATTACTAAATACAGAAACAAAATTTCAGAGTTCATAGAGAGCAATGCAGTTTTTGTACTAGTATAGTAAACATCTTTAAATTAATTGAAAATTAAAACTATTTGCCTAGTAAATTTTGTGAAAGTGAAAAAATAGTGGACTGTTAATTGTTCACCTCACCAAAGAAAATATGTTTACCAACCTGCAAAACTGTGGCAATTATATGATACATGTACAAGCTCGGTGTTGCTGAGACTGTTGCAAACAAAAGTAGGACAATTACATGTAGAGAGAACTAATTTTAGACTGTGGTCTGCCAGATTTACTCATATCTCCACTAGGACAGCTGCCAATACTTTGACATTGTGACAAACATAAGCAAGGAAAAAGCTCATACACATTTCACCGTCCTTTCTCCCACAGACATGGGTCAATACAGTCAGCCTAAAGGCTTAGGAGGTGAACATGGGGTATGTTTACATACACATATATATGAATGAATCTGAGGACGATTATTTTGTATATTGCCCACACAGAGGCAAAACCAAACCAATATTGATATTCAAGATATATATGCTGACTCTTTTCCTAAGAAGAAATCGATGAAAACCAACCCGCATCAGGGCTTCTACATTTCTAGTTTAATCACCAAATATGCACATCACCATCACATACATAGACATATATGCACATCATATATATATATATATATGCATGTATTTATGTAAACTGATTGAAATTATAAGAGGAAAGACATGAACACACTTGATTCTGAACATAGTATCACTTTCCAGTAGCAACCTATCTCATGACTCTGTAATGAAAAAGGTAACCTGTTGTCAGCTAATAATATTGACACCTTCATAGTCTAATATGAAATAAGAAGCTCTTGCCATCATTGTCTTTTTTTTAAAACATTTTAAACATTCTCATTCTGTCAAATACATTTCTTTCAGCTATATAGCTGAAGCCAGTTTTCATGAAAAAAGCCTAGTGCCTTTTGCTACTGCACGTGACAGCACCAGCTCATCATGTTCCATTTCATTTTCTTAGCTAGATGACTGTGGCAGAGAAGGGCATTGTCCCCAGGGGGTGTCCACAGGAACCTGTTTCTCATCCTTGCTACAACAATTTGCAGAGCCTTGGGGAGGGCAGCCACTCTGCTGCCCTTTGCAAAGGTTTTCAGTGTGCTCGCCCACCTGTAGAGAGAGAGAACTTTGCAGTTCTCGAAGCCTAGGTCACCTGAGGGAGGCCACTCTTCCTCCTGGAAGCTCCTAATAGATGCTTGTTACTCAAATACAGGAGAACAATCTGTAACAGAGGCACAAAGGAGAGATATGGTTCTTTGTATCACCTGCTTTTGTTAATTTTTAAGTGGCTTTTATTAGAATTTCAGCTAATAAAAAGGGATATTTCATAACAATATTGCTAAGCTGTCAGAAAAAAAATGCATTGCTCTCTAAAACACTCTGCAATATTCTGTTTTTGTGCAATATTGAGAGTTTGACATTCAGAGATTGATGGTATGACACTCAGACAATATAACATTCGTCTGCCTCTGAGTCAGGCAATGACATCTGTGCAGAAGGTTTGGTTTATTCTGGATCCATTCTTCAGTCTCTTTTTTATCACTTAGCTAGCCACCACATTAATATTAGGTTGTCCTAGGAAGGAAGCATTATTATAATTGCTTTACAGATAGGGAACAAAAGTAAATAAAATTGTAAGTGATATGCCCAAGTTAGCATATTGAATTGAGTCAGGGTTACATAGAGAAATTAGAGAAGCTGAGTCCTTACCTGAGCATCTCATCTGTCATAATCTTTGAAAAGCTGAATATCCCAGTTTCCAAGGGTCTGTAACCAGCTGCTACATCTCACAGCCAAGGGAAAGAAAAAGTCCACAGACAAAAAAGGCAAAGCAGGACCTGCACGACAACACTGCTCACACCCAGGAAATAATTTTTCAATTCACTCTCCCATGTTATATCATCCCTTGGGCAATAAAATTGAAGTAATGTTGTTAAGCTTGCCAATTATCAGCAATAAAAGTTGGTTCCCTCAGTTTCAAGAGTGAGATGAAAGAATCATTTGCAGTTCTAGCTTAATTATTAATTTGGAAGGGGTAGTATTAATGGCCTTTTTTCTTCTTGTGAAATGCATGTGGTAAGCCATACTCTTGGACCCATCCTAAGTATAATAAAGCAAAAATTGATCATTTTTATGAAGTAAGGCACATATAGATGCAAACATTTCATTTCTTTGAAAAACACTGAACACATAGTTCTGGCAGAGGAAAATAAAAGCTGGCTTCAAGTCTTATCACACAGAAAAGGATTCCAAAAATTCCCTAGTTTCTCTCTAATTATTTCAAGCTGAGATGATATAGGGGAAAAGAAATCTTTCTCTAAATATTTGCTCACATTTTGCTTTGCCATGATTGCTATCAGCTTATATTTCTTTTGTTCAAATATTTGTATGATCAAATCATACTGGCACAATTGTTCACGGAAAACAGATTTCAAAGCCACATGCACAAACATTCACAGAAACTGAATATTCTGTCCTCCAGCATGATAATTTTTATTTTAGAAAGGTTCATTTATCAATGAAATCAGAGCAAGGAAATAGCATCACATGATTTATCCGACCTATCACTACCAGGCAATACTACCAGAATATCAAATATTCTAAGAGCCAGTCAGAGACAAAGTACAGATTAAAAATTCTAATCACAAATGTATTGATTTAGTAATTTTAAATAACAAAGAAATCCCCCAAAACATTATTTGCTTGCAAATATCCTTTCAGTAACAAAGTAGTACATTGGTTCTGTGAATTATTCATCCAAACCTCATAAATATGTATTTTACAACAGCAGGGTATACTAATCCATAACTTCTCCTAATAACCTGAATTAAATGTGAACTGTAAATAAAAAATTTAAGAGTGTTTGAGCCTCTTTTATGTCTTTGTGATCAGCAAAATTTCAAAAGGCTGCCTTCTGCATTTTAAATTTAGAAGTACCATCAAGTCTAGTCTTGATTTCAATCAAAGGCTTGATAAGGTTCTCAGGAGTGCGGTCGAAATGTTTCCTTACATTGATTGAAAGGGAATGAAAAAATATGCTAAATCTTTAAACACTTTCTTTTGAGTATTTATTTGCTGGAGTTCAGTAAGAGAGAAATACTAAAGCAAGATATGTGACAGCAAAACTATAGGGTGTATGAGACAGTGTATTGTCTACCTCCCTTTCCCATCTCTTCACTGATTGCAAACCAACTACATGAACGTTATGAACTGAACACTGGCATGTGACCTGAAATACATGCACTCCCTTGATGGGGTGCATGTGTTTCTCAGGCTGAGTCACCCAATGGTTCTGTGATTTCCACCCAAAGGTGCATACATGAGCACACACTGGATGGAGCTTTGGTTGGAGCCTCCTTATATGACCTGTTGTGTGCATGCATGCATGCCTGGGTATGTGCATACATGTGTGCAGGACCAGGGTGGTGCACCCATACAGAGAATGCTTGCATTTTGCTGGTGTTGTCCAGTCATGTCCGGTAAGGTAGCAGCAACTGTGAGGTCCTTGGGAAAAACTGGCACCAAGAATCAGTCAGCCAGGTTTGTGGGGCTTGTAGCCTGACTGTCCCCGAGAGATCTATGAGAAATAAACCACAGAAAGAGTTGAATTTGGGGTTTCTGCTGGCAGTCTCCAGTTTGCAGACTTGATGAGCTTGGACAAAGAGAAGCCAGTTACAGTTTTGTCAGATAACCACATCGTACACTTTGCTATAAAACCTTTTGGCTCCACAATATTTATTAGAAATTTTTCTGAAAAAAAAAAGGTTTCCGGAGAGTAACAGACCTCCCTGTATCAGTACCTTTCTGCACAGTTTTTCTGATCTTTTCTGTAAAACCTTATAATTTATCTTAGTTGTTTCTTTCCCTTTTCTAGGAAAAATGAACCCGCATATGTTCATTTCAGAGATCAATCAAATTTCCTCTCAGACAGGAAACTCCACAGCCAAGAGAGAGTCTAAGTTTTTGGATCAACATGAAATTCTGGCAATGTGGGACACTAACACACAGTGTTTAACCATTAGAAGGTTACTATGGTGACAGTAATTTCAAGGTAGGGTTTAAGAACCACCTAGAAGATATGCAGCTTTGGCTTATTTTTTTCAGGTAAGAACCTGCCAACAGCTGTTCACTCTGATTCTTTCTAAAAACATAAAAAATCTAATCCTTGTTGGTAAAGTCCCAAACATAATTATGTGAGATTTTTAATTGCTACAGAAGACTCTCTAAAATTACCATATCCTTTCATTTTGGAATCTTCTTTTAAAAGCAAACTAGTAATTTTTAATCCCCCCGTCCCCTCATCCAGAGAAAAGCGTTTGCACATGAGAACTGAAATCTTTATGACTAGCTTGTGTTTTAATCCATTACAGTTTTCAGAAACTTTGGGATCATTTTCGAAATGATGTGTTTTGTTAATGCAAAAAAAAAAAAATTATAAAATCAAAGCTGAAATTGCAGGGGATTGTGATAATATTGCTGTAAAAAGAACCAAGAATCTGGCAGGGAATTAATAGAGTATGTTTTGCCTGTGAGGAGGAAAAGATAGTACTTCATGTCAAACTATCATATTCAAATGTCTTTCATAGACAGAAAACAAAATAAAAATACTCAAAGCTAGTCTAATTTTCACATCCTTAGCTGGATGCATATGCATGATAATAAAAATTTTAATGTATAAGGAGAACCACTATTTATTTATGACATATTTGGTTTCATTTTCAGGACACACCGTATGCCAGCCAGAGGAGGGAATGCAGTTTATCAGCCCTGATGTGCAGTGCTGTGCTGACAATGTTGAGGGCACTGGTGATAAATGGAGGCAAAAGAGATGTCTCCAAATTAGATCCATATTAGAATTTTTCCTTCATGAAGAGAAGGAGAAGTTCTGTTGTTAATCGGAGGTGGGGGGGGAGAGAGAGGGGAGAAGTATTCATGCAGAAAGGGGGTATATTTTACTCTGCTTTTTAAATTGATTATCACTAACAATGGAGGCTACTAAAAAGCAGCATTTTGGAATCCCCTTCCTAATATACTGCACTGATAGTTCGACATACCTTTTCATTGTAATTGGTGTAGCTCTGGAGTCAATTAAAAAGATGTTCTTCTTTTGAGGATCTGTCATTAAAATTAATGGGAAAGAGCTGTGAAACATAAGGCTGTTGGCTGAAATGCACATTACCTGAAGAAAAGCAGAACATGCACTTTTGTAACTACTTCAGTCATTGCTATTCCAAGATCCTAGAAGAAAGGAAGCATTTTATTGTGCATATTAAAATAGCTGGCTCTCTATTGCATCTTTCCTAGGCTTAATATTTTTTTGTTTAAAGATTTTGGGTCACAATGGCATTTCTAAAAGTTCAGCCAGGCAAAGTGGAAAGGAGAAGAAAGAAGGTTTTCTACATACAACGAATCCCATTCCTTCAGCCACCTGGGTGCAGAAGTGCTATATTTTGTCAAATAAAAGAACCATGTAGGCTCACATCTTTTACCTGACATCAGTTAAGCACAGACTTAAGAAAAAACATGAAGAAAAAAAGGGGCTTTCCCCAGTCTGTCCTTATTGTTTTTAAAAAGCAGGCTCTTAATCTGAAGCTAATTTGGACTATTTTTTAATGTCCTAAAACAGATCTGTCCTTCAGAAATATGATTAAAACTCTTTCTAGCTCTTCACAATATCACATGATAATGAGCTCTAGGAACTCTTTCCCCAACTCCACAAAGTGAAATATGAAATAATGTTGGTCTTTCTGACCTCCTGACCTCAATTTATTCCTGACTCTCTCTAGTCAGCTCTTACAAGTAAAGGAGGTTTCAGGCAGATCATAGAATCATAGAATACCAGGTTGGAAGGGACCTCAAGGATCATTTGAGCCAACTTTTCTTGGCAAAAGTATGGTCTAGACAGTATTATGTCCACCTGAATATTAAAAGTGTTCAGTATTGGGGAATCCACTACCCTTCTGGGGAGAATATTCTAATAGCTGATTGTTCGCATTGTGAGAAATTTTCCTTTTATGTCCAAGTGGAATCTCCCCAGCAGTAACTTGTACCCATCACCCTGCATCTTTTCCATGTGACTCCTTGTAAAAAAGCTCTCTGTAGCCACCCTTTAAATAGTGGAACACGATGATAAGGTCTCCCCTAAGCCTTCTTTTCTCAAGGCTGAAAAAACCACAATTCTGTCAGCCTTTCCCCATATGGCAGGCTTCACAGTCCTTTGATCATCTTGGTGGCCCTTCTCTGGACCCTCTCCAGCCTGTCCATATCTTTTTTGTATAGTGGGGTCCAAACTGAACACAGTATTCCAGGTGAGGCCTGACAAGTGCTCAGTAGGGTGGGAACACCGAGAGATAAACAACTGTGAATTCATACCTTTCAGCTGAGTAAGATCTTGGTCCGGCAGACAGGGATGTGCTGATTATGCACGTCTGGTCTGTAGGGTCCTGAAGAAGGACAGAGACTGGGGTCCTGCATGGAAAACATGCTTGATCTATGCACTGCTACAGGGGACTGTGAAAGAGGGCAAATCATGCTAAGTCTCACACTCAGCATGCAAGGATCGACAGCTCTGGAAATCTGCTGACAGAAGCGCTCTGCAAAAACACAAATGGGGTATAACCCTAACAGCTGCATGGAACAAGGGGTAGTTGTCAAAATTTTAATGGTCATAGAGAAAAAGAAAAAAAAAAGGATGCTAAGCAAAAATGTTTCTACTTATTTTTGAAATTAAGGAGGGTTTCTGAATAAAGTTGCTCTCTATTCAGTTTGTTCTCTTCTGTCAGATCCCCTACAATATCTCAGGCTTTCTCTAGAATGTCCTTTTCTCAAACTATTTCTGCACATAGAGCTTTTGAATAGATACATATTATAGTGATAATGTAACTAAATATATCATCCACCCATACACTTGCAATTGACTTTCCTCTAAAGCTGGTCTTTTCTCCATCGTTCCCTGCATCTAATTATCATCAATTTCAGCTCAGGAAGGAAATGATATAACAATGAAGAGATCAACTATCTTAGCAGCAAAAGAAAAAAAAAGTCAAATTAGTAAACTGGGAATTTTAGATGGCAATTTGATCTTTGGGACATGTGGTGCCAGAAGAACAATGCACAAAACAGAACTTATCCTGTGGGAAGCCAATTGAATTCAGCAGAACAAAGTGTCAGTGGCTTCTGTCACTGAACTGTCAGAGTCATTAATTTCCATCCAATAGCTGTCAATATCAAAGTGTCCTATATAAAATATATGTTTAAGAGAAAACAAAGAAACTTATAACACACTGATCTGAAAGAGAATGATGTCATTCTCTGAGGACATAGTCCATTTTGTTCTACAGCAATACTTCACCAGAGTCAAACATAATGATTTATTAACACACAAGAAGTACCCCTGGCGGGCATAGTTAATATTTTAGTACTGTAGGCGATGGAATGTGACAGTTTCACTTGTTGCTCTGACCTTTATTTTTCTTTGTACAATAATTTCCTAGAACTTCCATTTATCTGGAGAACATGCAATTAGAAAGATCCTTTTAGATAAGCCACAATAATTTCATGCATAACTTTAGCACTCATTCTTTCTAAATCAAGTTTGTTCTTCATAATGCACACTTCAAAACAGTTCAGAGTGGTTCCCTGAGAACAATAAAGACCTTAGACAAGATACATTAAAATATACCAATTAGTAAGCAGAGAATTTTAGACTAGAATTTTATTTTTGAACAGTTCAGTATGCCAGGGCAGACTGCATACCAAAAAGCACAGATATAGCCACGGTGAGAGCAAATATTAATTTATATCTTTAGGTGAAAGAAGAAGGAGCACCTGCGTGGCAACTTCATTAAATTTGAATACGTTGTCTCTAACTTCTGCTGTAAAAGCTTCAGGAGCAATTAATTTCCTTTCTACCATGATAATATATCATGGAACAAGAAACAAGAGAACTGAAAACAAAACAGGCAGAGCATGCTAATTAAGGAATCTGAAGAGCTAAATCCTATTTTGATAATGTGTAGTGTTGTTTTCACCTTCTTTCTCTAATACTTTTTTTTATAATCTTCCTTCAAAATTATAACTGATTGGAAAACACAGGTATTTTTTCTTGTCAGGTCTGGATAATATTTTAGATTCTCATGGAGCTGGGTATGATGGTTTCATTGCCTCCACACAGTGATCTTCACTTTTTCATTCACATCCCCAAGTCTGAGAGGTGACTGCTGAGTTTTCTGCAATAGGAGAAAACCACATAGCTTAATTTACCAGAAACATACAACTTTAATTTTCTCACATGGCTTTTCTGGAATTTTATTTTCTGGGGACCTTAACTGGAATAGTCCAGCAAGTTCAGGTTCACTGCTGAATAATCCAACAAGATGTGTGTTTACCTATGTGCTGGGGCACAAAAGAGGCAAAGTTTGGAGCATGATCTGCCTAAGCTTTTGAATTACACTAAGGACATGCTTCCTTTCCCCCTCTCTCTCTTTGGACCTAGCTCTCCCTTCCCTACACATCCCAGGAGCCCCGTACAAGCATCTTGTTTTCCCCATGACTCTTCTCTCCCATCCTTTCCCTGCAGTCCTTGAGAGGAGAACTTTTTTATTCCTCAGCTGGCAAGAAGCTTTCAAAGGCAGGAGTATACTTCTCTTCTCCAAGAGGTTCCCACCACCTCAGCAAGCCACATCACAAGCATCACTTACAAACTGACAACAAGCAAACCAAACCCACCACATCAATGGCTATAGCATGTTAGAGCTATTTCTAAAGCTACAACAAAAAGAGAGCATTATTTATTTGCCTCCCTAGAGAACCTCCAATCTGAAGTGGTGATAAACACTATTTATCAAAACTGCTTTCCAAAATTCCTAACTGCAAAACTCAGTTTGACTAGAAAAACCTGGCAGTGGGGGGCAATGATGAAATTATCTCATCAGTATTAAATATTTTATGAAACTAGAATAACTGAACTCGCTGAAAAAATAAGCGGGTAAGATCAACACAGGCTAAGTTTAGACTGGGAGGCAGGTTGGTAAATTCCATCTGGAGTCGCTGGAGAGAGATGCACTCCTCCAGCCGATGAATCAGAGCACTTACATTTAGGCTGCTTCTCTGAATCACTCTCTGCAGGTATTTTTCTTTCTTAAAAGGAAAGAGGAGCCTCAGAAAGCCACCTCAATGATGTTAAAACAAGTGCCAGTGTATTGAAGAGTCTGTTCAGGTCTTTTAACAATGACAAATGGTATGCATAAATACAGAATTAAGGTAAGATCTCTCAAATCGCTAAAATTAACTAGAAAATTCACTCATTTTCAAAAACGCATTTAAAGGCAATGTGGGTTTAATTCCTAAATATCAGCTAACCCATTTTAAATTGCTGTTATATTAATTTTCCTCTGAAAAAATATCACCTTGAATAAAGAAAAGTGATTTAACTTCACATCAATGAACACGTACCTGTAGCCAGAGTGAGAGTAAGGTCTGGAGCAAAAACCTGAGGGAAATACTTATAACAAATATTTCCTGTGTTAAAAAGGGTGAATATTAACTCAGGTTCTGGCATTGCTGAGAGTTTACTTGGCATCACACAAAAGCAAACACAGTGAGATCCCAGAAGTTAGCAGCTAGCCATAAAAATTTATAGGTTGCAACTGAAATCATGAATTGTTTCTTGAAATGAACTAAATAAGCCATTATATTTTGCACCTGCATAGTTTTCAGAATATTTTAAAGTTACAGCTTCATGCACAGCAGATAGGATTATTTTCCAGAGACTGAAAGGACTACTTGAAAAAAACACATTTGCACTGTGTTTATACAGTTCTGATTTAGAGAGGAATTCATGGACATACTAAGTATCTGAGTTGTCCAATGTGCCCAAAGACCCAAAACGTTCTCCAACAGGAGAGCAAGCAGTAACGAGTGTGGAAGTAGTCAGTGAGCAATTTTACCCAAATGACACGTGCTTCTTTACTTCTTCCATTAATTCTTGACTAACCAGCTGGTTAGTCAAACTTGAATTCCAACCTGTGTTAAATCTTTGCTTCATTACATGAACCAATTTGAAAGAAAGTTGAGTAACTTCATTGTAGACTAAAATCATAACTGGTGTGTTTCCATCAGCCTTCCTAAGTGACTAGTATTCACATTAGAAAAGATGTACCTGGTAAAATAATGAAGAGATGAAGCCAGTGTTGCATATTTTAGAAATAAAGTATCAACACTGTTCACTGGGAAGAAAAATAAGGGTGTTAGATGCTGCAAGGAGTTCTCTGCCAATAATACTCAAGACTTGCAGTGTTCACTTGTCTGATTTTCTATTAAAACTAATGGTCTCTGCTCTCAGAAGTGTGCTTAATGGCAGATAGGGAGAAGTAAGTAAAAATACCGTGTTAATTTCTCACCCTGCTACACAACACGCAGGCAAACTGGTCTGCCAGACTATACTATACTGTAATGCATTTCTCTTCTGCACTTGTGTAGTGTGGGCACCAGTTGCCAGCACAGGAACAGCGGGAATGAGGAATAAGATCTGGTGGAGAAACCTGACAGAACTGGTGGTAAAAGGACCCCTGAAGTGTCAGTCTGGAAAATAAAGTACCACTACCTCATTGTTAAGATTCAGGTTGAATCCCTTTTACAAGATCTGACTTATTTCCCAGCTTCATTTACCACATATGCTCATATGCCTCTAGTCTGGTTTTACACACCTAAAGCCAGGCTGTGGCATCACTCTCCAGCTGAGACCTGGACGTCATTGATCACAAGAGAGTTTCTCAGGCTTTTTGAGAGAAGCTAAACCATTCCAGGAGGTGCAGAGTTTTTTTTCTAAAATTAATCATAGTAGATTTCATAGGGATGTGTTAGCAGATCTTAAAGTAGGCAGGTGCCTGCTCCTCACCATCACATGGGCTTTCCCTGCCTCCAGGCCTCATCTGCAGTTTGGTGGCAGCAGCTGTTGGCATGTTGCAGTATAATCTCTATTTCAAAGGTATTTTTGAACTGAAAAGCAGGGTCTTGAGAGAAAAAGAATGGATTATAGAGACAAGGAAAACACATAAATTTTAGGATATCCATCTAGAGTGACGACCTTATTCCTGGCAAGACAAGAGAAATTTTGTTTCCCTTGAGTAAATCCCTCTGTTTGGGGGTTTCATGTTAGCAGTCAGAGTTACTGTTGCTGTTCAGACTTCATCAGTACAAAACAAATGGACATACCAGTGAGCATTGGAAGCAGCAGTGCTCAATACTTTTGACTAAACACAAAATAATTAGGAACCCTTTGTTCTAGAGAACGTAGTGAATTAATTACTTTTTTCCGCTTCCTAGCTATTAATTAAGTTGCAAAGTTGAATTTATCTATCACACATCCATTAGACCAAAAGACGGGGTTTTTGCCATCTGAATGCTGCAATTGCTTTTGGTTGAAGGAATACAAGCAGAACTGCAGAAAGCAGGATATTTTCTTAAACTTCTGTATGTCTTATTTCTTTATAAAGGTAGACTGGCATTATAACTCCCTGAATATAAAAATTAAAGCACTTCTCTGGAAATATAGTCAGTGGCAATTTTCTTATCATTACAGATTTTATTTAGAAATTCATGCTATGGAAATGAATACAGAGATCAGATATGAGTGCCAGGTCCTGGAAAAGGACCAGCTGAGCTAATATAACTCACATCATTATCCTATTCTATTCACAGGTATAGGGATTCATTGGGAGTAAATTTTCATTTATGAATGCTTGCACCTATACAGTTATCATCTATAACTGCCTTGTGAGGGCTCTTTTTAGCCTGCATTGTACTATATCTATGTGCTGCAGGTTAGATATTTTAGCACTAGTTATTTTAAGAGTGAAATTGCACTTAAAAAAAATGTTATTACCTTATGATAATTGAGTTGAATTTACCAAGGGGTCATGCACTATGTTCTTTACAGTGAAAGCTTAGGAAATATCCAGTGTGCCATATTTTTCTGGGGCAGAAATGAGAAATTCTAATTTTAAGGAACGCTGTTTACTTCCACTGGCTAACTGGATTCAACTAAGCATTTTATGCTCAGGCTAAGCCCACTGTTTTCACTTCTTTCACTACAAAATATATGCTATTATATCTCCTTAAGTATTGAGTACATTTTCACCCAGAGTGTTCATGTTTTGGAGTTACTGAACAACCTGTCTTTCTAAATGTCACAGGGGACCCTGAAAACATGTGGATAATTGAGAATTTGAATATCTGAAGGGCATTGCAATGTAATGTATCTATTCTGGTTGACTTGACCTTCTCACAGAAAACAGAGTTCTGGATGTTTATAATATCCATACCCTAGTGCTTTTCCAAATGATTTTCTACTGTAGAATAACTACTTTGTGAAAACTTTCCCCCAAGCAAAATAGATTTGTTGTTCCCTGCCCATACTTCAGATTAGTCTGAGTAGGTGAGATGATCAGTTGTTTATCCTGGATTTTGCCTATCTCCAACACACAGATGGAAACCTCCAGAGTGAGTATGAAAAACTCCATCATGAACAATGATGGAGAAAACATCCCTTGGGAGAAAGTTCATTCTAAAATAACTGATCAGTGTCCTAAAATTTTTTTACATCTCCCTGGCTCCATTCTTTCTGAAATCTTGGAAATTCATCTATGTCTTAGAGCAGTGACTTGTGTACATACCGCTAGACAGCTTTATCAACATGAGAGCCCCTGTAAAGTTGGTATAATTTATGGAATAAATGACTCTGCCAGATCACTTACGAAGAAGCTTAAATGAAACTAGGTACAACTCACTCTCCTTCTCATGTCCCTCCACACCTCAAAGTGCAGATCTTTACCTTTTTATCCCAAAAGAAACATCTTTGCCTGAGTTTCAATGTTTCTATCAAAAGAAGTTTAAATTAATTTTTCTGTGAAGATACTTCTGGTGTATGGAAATGCTGCAGATTCTGCATTCTTTATAGATATTGTATACTGCTTCACAACACAAAAAAAATTCAGTAACACTTCTTTCAACCTCTGGAGAGTGAGTATGTTTAATAGAGAGAAAACTGCTGACTTCGGATATGTGGGTTTTATACAGTGGCTCAGATGGAAGCAATGAAAACCAGCCAAGCAAAATGCAAGACTGATATGATCTGTGTGTCACTAGAGGTGGGAGATAATTTTAAGTTCCTTGGCAGAGCAGCCTATTTCATGCCAGACTTTATAAAGTTTCTGAGTATCTTCCAAACAAAACTATATTTACCAGAATCTAATGATTGCTTGGGTTATTGATATATTTGCTCAATAACCATCAACAACAGTTATTAATGCATCCTCTTTCTGAATGACATTAAGAAATGAGTGAAAATCTCCCATGAAAGATTTCATTCCCATGATTACTCAAATATATTAAATTCATAACATACAACTAAATTTTCTACTAGCATTGGAGCATAGTACGGAGAGAGGAGTATTTGTTCTTTAACATTGGAAGGTACCTGGCCCAGGTCAGACACAGTACATTTTCAAGCTCAGCTTTTCTTCTGGTTTGAAAAAAAATGCCAATTAAAACAGTGGATGATTTATAGTCCTCTCCAGCCACTGATTATTACCCCTTAAATCTTCTAGCTAGAGAGAAATGAAGCATGGAATGTCCAGCATTGACATTATAATATAGTAAGGACAATCTGTTAAATCATACATATATTGTAGTTAACTCTAATTTAGAATATAAATCTTTGTGACAGATGATTGTGACATCATCCTCCCCTGAGTTTCATTGCAAGGAACTGGAGCTTAAAGATAATGAAATGCTTTATGTCCCAGCAACCCTTTTAAGGTCAACCGGGGGAAGTATTGGTATACTGCTGTGTGAGGGCATTATGAACAAGTTCATCCTGGCTCAGCGCTCAGTGACAGTAAGTCTATTTTTCTCCATCTATTCAGGAGATTCCCAGAACACTGCTTGATCTTTTGGCTTGCCCAAATTTTCCTTCTTTCATTCTTTCTGGTTGGAAGAATATAAGTTGCAAATAGTTCAGTGTTTTAGAGCTTTCGGGATATATTACTTTTTCTCCACTTGACTGCAGTACTGTGAGATTCATTACACTTGTGGTACCATGCAAGAAGTGCTCAAACTTCAATGCCAATGTTAACTTTTTTCAACCTCTTTGAAATAAATAAAATGAGCATTCCAGGGCATAGGTACTTTGTATTTTGACTAGTAAGTGAAAGAAGAGAAATGGTGTAAAACTCCATATTGTCTTTCTGATGAATGTAGCTAAATAGAACGTGTATGTATTTGTTGCCTGTTGTAGAACTGTCTGTGTACAGTCTCTACTTAGCTTAAAACATTGCAGAAGGAATCTAAAGAATCAAACTTATATTCATTTAGGGCTGCTGTGGACTTTGCTCTTTGTAAATGTAACCGCAGGATGTGATTCTACAAGATCTCTTTAAAATTAGTTTTTTCCCCTTATATCATGAATATAATTCTGATAAAGATTAAATATAAAAACCCATTTATTTCAGACAATGGACATTACACTTAGACCAATTTAACAATACAAACATAAGCATAAGGAGAGCTTACCAATGAAAAGAAAAAAGACAGAGCAAGTGAGAGAAAAAAAATACAAAACTTTCCTCCATCAGAAGATGCAGCTCATTCAAAATCAGATGACATCCAGAAATCATGGCAATATTCTTCCTTATGAAAAACAAAGTAAAAAAAAACCTATTTTTTTTCAGCTGGCTTCAACGTTTCAGCTAGAAATAGTTTTTCATTCTGCTGCTTTAAAACTATGTCTGTTTAAGAATTGTCAGTGTCAACACTGCAACAGAATGCTCTTATTTTGTTGAAATGTTCTGACAGCTGTGACACAAAATATTTGGATTTTTTTCTTCTTGAGAAGCAAGTGTGAGTGTCTGAGAGCACAGAGACATGAGAAGTTGCTGTGGGGGAGTGACCATGTCCCTCACCCTACGCAAGTCTTTGCCTGTAAGAAAGGTTGTGGTGGAGGAGAGTTAAGGCAACTCCATCACATTAGCCATAAATTGACACAAGAACAATTACCATGGAATAACTGACAATACAAAGAATGGTGGGTTTTTTTCATTTGCCTCCTGCATATCAACTAAGATAGCAGAGAGGCAACCATCACTTTTGAATGCCTTGTGCAGATGACAGGCATCCTTTGAATTTTTTTCTTCCATCAAACTGATTTAAATCAAGAGTAATCCAGAGAAAGTCAAGGGATTTGCACTAGACTGACATAAATGAGAAAGTAGGCCTAGAAATCCATTCACGTTCACAAAACATAATACAGACATGTTGATAATTGGGAAAATTAGCAGGAAACAATTCACTCATTATTTTCTATATGCTAGGAATTATTCGCTTTCCACTGACATTACCTGGACTTCCAAATGATTATCATTTCTGAAAAATCAGCCTTAAAACTTTTTGTTATATCTGCCCAATTTTTGCAAACCTACTGCAAACAGCAGAAATTGCTAGATGAGTCTAGATGGTTTGTAGATGGTCAGACTTGGGTGCACACATTCCCTAGGAGAGAAGGAATTTATGTACCCTTTGCAGTTTATTTTATTACGCTGTTATTTCTTAACCTCAGATAACCACTTTCTTATCTAAAGAAACCAAAAGTGAATGTTTTTTTGCTTGGATGAGAAATGTTTCTAAAGAATAATCCTCTCGCAGGGAATCTACAGTAACAATCTGTTTCCTGGTGATCTGAAGTCTGGCAAACCAGCTGACCCCAACTCTCTTGAAACAAGCATTTCTGCTTTCTCTCCCATGAGACTTAGGACAAAAATGTGCCAGAATTTATATAGATTGAGTTAATTGGCTTCAGCAGAAGGTAGCCAAGGAAAGACAAGACTTTATGTACAAAATTCATGTACCACTGTAGCACTGGATAGAAGGAAGCCAGAGGAAATCAATATAAATGCTCCTGACTGCAACCCAAATCTTCCAGGATGATCCTATTAAAGACAATGAGATCAAGCCGAAACATACACACGTGCCAAAACCAGTAATGAAAGGAGGCCAAGAACCATAAGGCCAGATTTAAAATCCTGATTCTTAAATCTCATGTTTTCCTTTCACTTGTGATGATATAAAAACCACTGAGGACTATGGCCACAGTAGATTATAAGCACTACAGACATGGTTAGACTTCAGCACTTCAAACTCAGCACTGCCATGCACTAACTGGGTTCCTGATCTATTCTCATGGATGCATTGCAAATAATCTGTCAGATCTGGATCCCCTCAAGTTGAATTTGAGGGAGAAAAAGAAATTTAAAGTTTTCAGTAGCATAAGTATGGCTAACTGTTCATGCATGAAAGCCAAGGGCAGGCACTGCAGGTTTTCTGAACCAGCTCTCCTTTTCCTAAAACATTTGACTTTATGCTTAAGTTCAGAATATGTTTATGCATTTATGTCTGTATCCAGAAAAAAGAAAAGGGTCAGTAAGTTTTTCTAGTGATGGGCACATGGTGTCCTTCGTCACCTGGTTACTGTTATGTAGCCCCTTCTCAGCGATCTAACGCTCAGGGAATTTCAGCTCTCAGCAGGACAGGATGTGTTGCAGTCCTTGAGGTCGAGTATAATAAATGACACCTTCAGAGGTGTCCTTAAGGTATTTGGGCTGAGGCAGCATGTGAAAAGTGGAACAATCAGCGTAAAAAGCACCCACATGTTTCCCTTGTAAGAGTGCTACTGGGAGGAAGGTTGGAGTGTGTTTGGCTTCCAGCTCAGGATCTAGGTGCCTACAGCTTACCTAACTCTTGCTTTACATACCAAAGTCCTGTCATACATATAGCCAGTCACCATAAGATACTATGCACTGTTACTCTACACAAGATTGTAGAATGCACAGAGAGTGCAGGAGAGCTTAACAATTTTAACCCAAGAAATATTCACCTTTATGTCGATTAGTAAAGTTTGCTTTACAGGCTGTTATCACCCTCTGGGGCATCATCCTGGTTTTCTGAATCTCCCTGCAACACTAAGTTATGTGCATCTGTCTCCTGAAGTAAGACATCTGAACTCCATTCCACAAGAGGGATTACCCAAGCACTCAAATATCTAAAAGAAAAGTAATGAGTGTAGGTCCATGTATAACTGCAGTACCTGTGTGCAAATTTCTAACCTACTACATTACAGTGAACTGTGCAGATGGGCAAGGACCTCTCAATCAGTCAACCGCAGGAAATTCTAAACTGATTAAACTTTTAGAGCAGATTTATATGATTAACTATCATAAAGGTTTTAGCTATATTATTGAAAATGATCCTATTAAATTGTATCTTTGTAATTAACCATATGTTTTATTAAATCTACTTGAATGGTCAATGACTTCTGAAAACAGTGATAAAAGAAACCTAGACAGTGCAATTATCCCTCCAGTCCTGGGACTAGCCTTGCCAACAGCTCATGATTTGGAGAAAGTCGAAAGAACTTCCAGAGCACATAAATATAAAATAACCTGCTGCTGCTAGTTCAGAGACTTGAGAGCAGAAGGAAAGTATCAGACTTTAACAAGCTGCCTTTCAAAACTTCTGCTCCTGCAGGTTTTTTTTTTTGTTGTTTTTGAAACAGAAAAATGAGAACTGGTGCCTTGTACAGTCACTTCAGCAAAGTCTATAAAGATACAAGATTATTTTTTTAAAAAATATTTTATTGCATCCTCTCCCTTACACAGGTCCACAAGAAAACAGAATTAAAAGTTATGTATATTGTAAAGTCAGACATTCAGAAGTTAGGGTAAGCTGAAGTTATATATAACACGTAAGAGCAACATTAATTTGACTCCAGCTTGCGTGCGTCTTGCTTTGTGAATGGGTTCAAGTCACTCTGGAAAAAACCCAGGTAATCTTGCAGCTGAAGTCTGTGCCATAATATGTAGACACAAAAGGGGCAGGAATAAAGAGGGAAGCTGTGGCTCATTGCATAGGCCAAGAGTATTCACTCAATGACAGGGCTGACTCTTTGCCTTTGCTATGGCTGCTCTCACGCTTTTGAGAGGTTCAGGCTGTTCTACATGGGCCAGCGATTTAGTTTAACAGGTGATAGCTCTGCTAAATTGAAACAGAATTTCCTGGGACAAAGAAAAGACTTTTCTTTTCTTTTCTTTTTTTTTTTTTTTCTTTCTGCAAATTTTGAAAGCCTTGCTGCAAACAGTGGGGATGTTAGAGCATCTCTGAAAGAAGAACAAGAAAAGGTCATCTTTATCTGCTACATGGGAACGTTAGAAAATCAAAGAGTATTGCTTTTGTCAGTAAAACAGAGATTTGCAGAATGATTTCAAGGTTTTTTACTTGATAGGTTACATTTAGCACAGGATCAAGCACAAATAGGGGCTCATGGATATTTCTTCCAACCCACATTACTTGTTTTATTTGTCGCTTAGTTTTACCTGCTTCCAGGCCACTCAGTTTCTTAGCTTTATGAACATTAAGAGTAAACCCTTTGAGCACTGACATTTCAAATGCTCCTTCCCTAAATGAACCAATTTACATATTTAACCCCCCATACATATATGTATATACAAAAATGAACATGTATGTGCATATATGTAAATGTATGCATACACATTAAGTGTATATGTGTATGTGTATATATATATTAACACCATGAATAGTTCTATTAGCCACCTTTTTCAGGCCAGCAGAAAATAAAACATTGGGCCGTAAAGCTCTAAGGACTTAATTTGTAATTATCTTTGCATTTTATTTGTGTTTAGCACAATGAAATGTACCTAAAATTCCTTATATTTATCAATTTGTCATATTTTTGCTAGGTTAACTGCTCTCACTTTATGAACATGGCAGAAAATAACAACCCTCTGCTGTGTGTAACACTTTGTGGAGATTAATCCATAAAACTTTGTGATTGCACTTACTTCTGTCATGGTTTGTAGCTGGGAAAGCTCCTGTGAAGAATGGTGAACGGATTACCTGAAGGCATGTTTACAGGGTACACAGTGGGATACAGTCAAGTCAGCTCTCAGGGTACAGCTTTGAAGCAGCACCCTGTGAAGAGAGTAGGATGGGTTCAGGGAGAAGTTGAGCTCTGTAGGTGGCACAACATCAAGCTCATTAGCATCTGCCAGCCAAGGCTTTCAGGAGGACTGATAAGGAAGGGTGTAGTGATGCTCTTTGGAGTTAAACCAGATTAGACCAGACATTGCACTCTGTCCAGGTACCACAAGAGCTCTTCTTTGAGGAATTTGACTTTCTAGACAGGTTCTTTTTCTTGACTTTTTAGACAATTCAATACCTGGATTGTCCTTTCAGTTACATTAGTTACACCAGTAACCTTAAAGAGTCTGTGCACAGTCTTTGTCAATGAAGAGTTTCTCTATGTGCAGAATTTTGTATTGATATGAAAGGCTGGGCCTGTATTTATACTTGCCAGACAGTCTTGCTGTCCTGCCTACATCAGGTAGGTATTCAAAAAAAACACACAATGTAAGCTGTAAAAAGACATGTACAAGTAGAAAGTGTCTTATAGACAAAGGTTACTAGAAAAACATTACTTCACCTTACACAGTTACTCCAGATGTACACATACACTGATAATTTTCCAACAACATTTGAATCATTCTGTGATACTATAAACCACTGGCATACTCGGGCATACCAGTGCTATCAAGCTCTCTTAGGTGCAGAGAGATAAATATCACTCATGAAAAACAGAGACGTCTACCTTAAAAGCTCCTTAGTGAGGACACTCTTCTGCTTGTGAAAAGAACTGCTATCATAAAACTCCTCATATCGAAGTCTCCTACTTAGAGAGAATGTTGCAATGACTGAAATCACTAATGAAAGCTAAAGATCATCAAGCTACATTCTTATTGCAAGCCAGTATCAACAGTACCCTCACCATTTCTAACAGACGACTGCCCGAGTTGTTCTTCAGATCTCCTGTGATGGTGTTCTGTTGTTTGTGCAATGAACTTACTGCTACTCCTTCACAATCTCTCCTGTGAAGAAAGCTTTTCCTAATATCTAACCAAAAGGTCTCTTATTAAAGTCCATTACTTCTCAGCCTCATAACATCAAAGAAGGTATGTGTTTTTCCCCCCTTTAGAGTAGCTTTGGAATATTGAAGTGTTTCTTAGATCTGTCATCAGTTGTAATTTATCAAAATCCATTTCTAAACCAACGTTGTTGCATTTGCAGTAAAAAATGAAACCATATATATCTGTGCAGCCCAGAGCTCCCTATTTGAAGAAATGAAAATTATTTGTAAATAACACAACCAGGGATTTGCAAATTGTAATCCACGAGCAATGGAAACTATGTGGCCATTCAGTAAAAGGCATCTGGAAAAAGGAAACTGTTGTCAGTAGGCTAAATGCACTACAAAGGGGCCAGCGCCTCAGCCCAAGAACTAAAAAGATTCTAAAAAAGAGAAGGTATTGGGAACCACTGGTGTTCTGTTATTCGTTCTCAAATTAGGTAATTTACATCTAGTTTGGGTGTGCTGACTTAATGAAATAATAAAACACGATTGAATATGTACAAGAATATTGTTTTGTCCAAAACAAGAAGTGAGTATTATTCTTTCCTGGTTAAGGTTTGTTGTCTGTCATTTTCACGTATATATGGAGATTGACCTGGGGGTGAATTCATCCAGCTGTGGTTCGGACTGAAAGACAAATTATCAAAAAAAGAAACATACGTATGAGACTATAATGGAAAAAGGTTATGAGGCAATGCAAAGTCCTAAAAGTGTTGAGCTTCTTAAAGGAGCAAAGAAGATTTAAAATAGGAAATAAGTGACTAGAAATAAAGATCCACAAAGATCATGGAGATTCAAGTCAAGGAAAACCTTCCTAAATTAGGATGATAAGAAATTACATAAACAAGAATTATGGCTGCTTAGGAAATAAGTTAAAAAAGATTTCTGGCTGTTTCAAACAGAAGTCATCAGTACAACTAAATTTTTATAGATCGTAAGCAGATTATTAGATCCTGCAAAAACCAATTTTTGTAATGGGTGAAATCTTAAAATATAATTAATTGAAATTTCACTAGAATTTATTTTTTCTTTCAGGTTCTGACAAAAAGATTATTTTGTGAAAGACTGATTGAAAAATTAGTTTTATTCTGAAAAAAATAAAACCTGCTGCAAAAGTGAAAAAATACTTTTTAAATTCAGAAATTCCTTCTGTAACTGCTCACTGCAATATTCTCTCTGTCTGGATATTCTTAAACATTTCTTCACCATCTTTTTTTTCAGGCATCTCATGGTTAGTGTAAAGTATACTGTAGATGAAAGTCAGAATGTTAGTAAAGTGAATAAGAAAAAAGGATTGAACTGTATAATTTAGTAAGATATCTACAGAATTTATAACTAGGACCCTACAAATACTGAATTCTATAAAAAGATCCTCCTCCCTTATTAAATATGATGCACTGGGTGTTTGAAGAAAAGATATGGACTACAGGAAATCTGCCCAGTTCAGGGAGAAAGGAAGAAAGGGAGAGAGAGAGGGAAGCAGGGAGAGAATCCCTAAGGCTTTATATCAAAAAGGGAGATTTCATTTCTTTCCTAAATACTCAAAACCAAAAGTGAAGCTGTTCCCTCTGAAATCAGTAGGACTTGACTTCTTTGGTAATCTGATTAGGCTCATGTTGGCATGCACCAGAAAATATTCCAGTAAACTAAAGAGAAGATAAAGCATATTTTAAAGATCCTGCATTTTCCAAGAAACTAGTTCTCATTCCTGTTAATCCGTCCCTAGCGGAGGCAGTATTGGTTAGGTTGTGATACTTCACATATTAAAGAAAAGAATAACTCCAAGACAAGAAAAAATACATGTAAGTCTCTGGAATGTGGAAATAACCTTTAAATTTGACTCCTGCAACTTCATGAAAATATAGTTTATTTTTATGTTAAGCACTGATAGAGGAAATACTTGCTCAGCTTGCAGTTAAGCAGATAGAATCACTGGAAGCCTCCTCCCCGGTGCCAAAATGTCAAGAAATTAATATAATGTATTCAAGGGGTTGGTGCAAGCATATATAGCAATTTAAAGCAGGGTTGTCAACTCAGGTTAAAGCTGCTTGAGCTGTGCTACAGCCAGAAAATGCAAATCTCTTTTAAAATTAAATATTGTGATTACTGTGTAGTATAAAAACACTCATAGCAAGAGTATCACATTTTCCATGTAATATCTTCTATCTGTTGGTGTGATAAGCAAGCCCCATGTATTGCTGTGGTAGACTTCAGAAGTGTCTGTAGCAGTGTTAGAAACTGCTTTTCAGGGAACTTCCATTTGTCCCCTCTTACAGTCCTTGGGCACGTGGTAAGGGGTGCTCTGAGAACACATGAATAGGACTCCTCCTGGATAAGGTGGGGGATACGCACCAAAAGTCATCACCCCCTGTGCTCTGACTGCTGTTAAGAGCTGGGCCAGAGTGGGACGAGCCTGAAGGAGAAACCCTGTGATTCTGTAAGGGGGTCCCCAGAGTTACAGCCCCAGCTGTCTCCCCAGCACCTCTGCTCATCAAAGCTGCATGGCTCATTCATCTAGATACAGCCTTTACCTTGCCCAGTGCTTCACATTTTTTTGTTGCATAAGATGGAGTAATTGTTTGTATTAAGTGATGAAAGTTTGCAAATACACATGTATTCAGATAAGTCTTAAAGCAGTTTTTCCTCTTATGGTTACGTTTTTGAGATAATGAAGAGAAGTCCACCTGAACTCACTTTCTGGAGCATCCTTTTGGTAGGTATGAGCTCTGGGTCTGCTGAAACACATTTTCTGTCAAGGAGTACCTGGAAACCCCCTGATAACTAATGATCCTATTAGTACTGTACAGACAGTACTTCAAATCCTGGGTACTTCAGCACTTGACACAAATGAGAGGAAGCCTCTTGGTACAGGATATAGCCTTCACCATGACAAAATGCAGACTAAGAATACCTTCAGATTTTTGTTAAGAGTTCCTGTTATAGAAGGTAATCTAATTTTCTACAACACAAAACCTCTGTTTATAGAATATGTTGTAAAGAAACAATTGCTGTATTCACTCGATTTTTTTTTCCACAGGATTCTCTTCACATTTTCTTAAGTTAAAGCTTTTTCACAATGGGGATAATGCAAATACAGTTAATGATAGCATAGAACTACTGCTGGATATATTAGGTCAAACCTCAGCTTAAAATGATTTTGCCTGATGAGGGAGAGAGAGGACCAAAGGGGCCATGATCCAAGGCAGGTGGCTGTGTCTGCTGTCTGTGTTAGTCTAAAATGTGTTTGTCCATTTGTGGTTCTGTATATGTATATTAGAGGCCCTTCCGGGGATAAAATGAGGGGCTCTAACTGACTAAATCAAGTTTGATTCTGAAGCTGCAGCTTATGTTCATCTCAGCCTCAGTAGTGTGATTTGTGAGAAATCATTTTCTTTTACAAAAAAAATAAGCACTTCGTTAATATTCATTTTATGTGATAAGCCTCCAGAAAAAAAAAATTTTAAAAAATTCACATGCTGTGCATGAGAGTTATTGCAACTTCCCTGCAAATGTTTTGCTTTCACATTAACTCATTTCACTCTTCAACCTTGTTCATCTCTTCTTTTGAAGAAGAGCATGACTTTTACTCCATGTGAGTATTATTTAAAGATTATATTCAGTCAGGAGTAGAATAAAGTCTTATAAATCTGAGTCAGGAAGAAAATTATTGAAGAAATTCTAATAACAACATATTTCATATTAGAAAATAACCTAAATGTAGTAAAAGCTTTTCAACTGTGAAATTGAGATTTTGTATGTGTATTTGAATTCCGATCATGAAATGTTTTAAAAATTAACTTTTTGTTCTGTTTTGGCACAAAAGACTATCAAACGGTTGCAATTTAGCACTCCACTGAGGACTCAGCATGTGTCCAGTTCTCTATGTGTCTTGGGAAGGTGTTAAATCAAAATGTAAACAAAATGATAAAACCTACACCCCACAGCCTCATCTATGTAGTAATATCCCCACAAGGGATTACTTTAACAGACAAATTAGCCACTCTCATTTAGAATCATAATCACTACAAATATCATCAACTCCTAAAACCTTATATGAAAGCTAAATGAGTAAAGAAACATGGCTTCAGTTTTCACAAAAAAAATGTTAAGTTTGAATCTTAATTATTTTGAGGCCATTTTTTACCACTTGCATAACACACAGGGGATTTGAATTGCTAATTACAATTTATTACTTTTACATATAGTCTCTTTTTAATACAATATGGCTGCAAAAAAAGCTAGAACCTACAAAAAAAACCAATGGACACGTCTGTGACATACATTTTTCACATTCAAGGACTGTATTTAGGTTACAATTTTGCAAAGCATGAAACTCCTCTACAGAAGACTCTCAAAAGTGAGGACAGCTTTTGCAATCAAACCAGACGCAAACTAAATTATTCATTTTCACTAAATTTTGATATTACAGCTCAAATTTTTTCCGTTGTCAGAGGAAGATTTCTGGATGAGACACATTTACAATGGTTCTTACTAAGCAGTCAAGCTGCCTTTGATTAAGTCAGTGAAGCTGCAGAATATATGACAGGACTGTAGGTTAACAACTCAGCAAAGACAAAGTAGGCTATACAGTCACTGAGGGGTGTAGATTTAGGAATCTGAATCAGACATAGGCAGCCCAGAACCTAATAGGAAATTAATCTTGTGGAAGGACACACAAAGCAATAAAACAATAATAAAATTATTTTGTCTTAAAGTTATTTCTTGAATATCCATCATTCGTGAATAGGGGCAGAACGTGCAAACAAAATACAATGTATAGGCATTACTTGAATGAGTGTAGAATTGGATTAATAAGGGCAGTTCTTACTATCTGTTGAGAACATAAAACCCAACCCCTATGACCACAGTAAACACAATGAATATGTAAGAAACACTTAATTGCAGTTGAATAAATGATTGAAAGGGAGACTGGGCTTTTGGTAGATATTTGAATAACCCCAAATTTAATTCCAGAATTAGTAGGATGTTTTCTTGTCTAAAAATTTTGCAGGAGACTATCATGGCTCAGGCTGGACTGGCCACAGAGACAAACAACAGATGTTGTCCCCCACCTCTCACTCCAAGGAGAGGAGAGAGAGCGAGAAGGAGATTTATGAGTTATGGTGGAGAAAAAGGAAAAGAAGCTTGAATGAAAGTTGTGCAGACAGAACTAGAGAACTGGTGCAGGTACCTCCATGCCATCCCTCCTCATTTTGTAGCCTTTTTTTAACTTTTGAACAAAACCAAATAATTCTTGTCCATTGTCAGGATTTTTTTGAAAATTCTGAGACTGGAGCAATGGTAAACTGGAAAAAAAATAATGTTCCTTCTGCTCTTCTTTATATCTATCCCAATTGCAGCTCAGAAGTTTTATTATAGTGGCTTTGAGGGAAAGCAATGAAGATATGAGTAAGGCGACTTAAAGGAATGATATGAGCAAGAGAGCTCAGAAGCCTGAAAATAAAGCTATGCACTGTGCCAGTAAAACACCAGTTCTGTAGAGTGATTTGCTTCTTGAGAAGCGTTATTGGCCTTGTACCGGAAAGACATAAAAAAGAAATAGTTATTTGATTTGTTAGGATGACTTTTCTCCTTGCATCTATTTCTTATTCTTGTTCTTTAGCTTATAGCTACGCTATAGAAGGGTTTGCTGGTGATCTCTTAAGAAAAATAAAGAGATTAATTAAAAAAATAAAGAAATTATGCTGATGTTGAATAAAGCAACACAAAGTCAAAGAGTTGTCATACAGACTGTCTACCTGGAACTGGATATAGTAGCCTGCATACATCCTAGTGAGGCTTTCACAAGAGCCTTGTCAATCCCCCATACATTGTATGACGATAACTTGACTGTCCAGCTGGCATCATTCACAGCAATAACCTTTTTTCTAATAGGATATGGAAGGATAAGAAAAGTGTTTGTGATTATTATATTTAATTTATGGTCATAAATGGAGGATTCAAATTATATGATTAAGACTTCGATTATTCATACAATATGCTATATGAGTAGAACATGTAGTAGGCCATCAAATAAAGGTTGATTTTTATAGAACTTGTTAATCACAAAGGTCCAAAACTTCAGAAGTTACTGATTTCAACAGGAAAAAGCCATTTAAATACCTCTGGACATTTGCTCTTAAATTAATGCGGGATGATGTCTTTAATTCACACTTAAGTAGAGCACCCATTGACTGATTTGGAAACATAAAACCAGGTGTGTTAACAGAATACTAAGATGACCTCCTGTTCTTGTATCAAATCACCAATATTGTGAGCTATTTTTAATAGTATAATATTTTTTCATTATAGCCAGAAACTTCTATTTCAAAAAGACCGTGTCCTCTGAATTTATGAAATTCTGTTTAGGTAGGTTGAATCACCTTCAGAAAATCTGTGTCTTTCTATTGACTTTGCAGAAAACCTAGGATGACTAAGCTCCTGCCTGGGTTAAATGGAGTGGCATTAATTAGGTAGGATAAATTGGGGACTGAAGATATCAGCTATCTTTGAAAATCCCCAGGGATCATGATTCAGCTGCAGGACCTTAAGTAGTTTATTCTGAAATGTAATGGCATGTCCTTTCAAAAAGATAGGTTTTTCTATCTATCTAAAGTGTTTCCATCTGCTTTTCTTCACACCATTTCTCAGTTTCGTACAGATTTTAATACTGAGGTCTGAACAAAGAGTCTGTGAGATAATGAAAACACTCCTGAAGGAACTGGGTTCAAACTATCAATTCTTTCAGCAGGTTCGGGTTCAACAGACAGAAGAGTTATTAGCACCACCATGAACAAATTATTACTGTAAAACCCTTAGGATCAATGGCTTTGGGTCTAAACTCAGTCATACTTTTTCTTTGGGTCTAAACTCAATCATATTTATTACTCTCAGGAGTTAACTCAGGGAACAGTTTAGGGCAAAAATCTGAAAGTCAAGGAGAATCCCTTGATTTTTTTTTAGCTTTAGCATTCATTGAAATATATTTTTATGCCAATGTGGATGAAACCAGGTTTTCCCTGCCAAAATTGGCTGCCCCTAGTAGCCCGTTCACACTGCAATGATGAAACACAGGCAACCTCAAGCAGACAAGACTGCCTGGAAAGCTTCCTAAAGTGGCCTGGAATAACTTGCCAGAAAGACAGAGGGGAATTAGGGAAAATTTAAGATTACATCACCTATGTAAAAAAGAAACTCTGATTTGCTTAAAATTGAGTTTTGGCACTCACAAGTTCACACACATTTTCTCAGTCTTTTCTATGGCATATTTGGCATAACTGGGGAGACTGTCCTTTTACAGCACAAAGTATTAGATCTTAGCTATATTTTTCTTCAAAGGATATTTGTAAGGAAAAGAAAGTCAAATGAGCAACCTGTGCTACTACCAAAATGTAAACTCTAAATAACTGCTAAATGTCTTGAAGTATTTAGCAGAAATCTTCAGCATGGTAGCAGATAGTCCAAGTTTGTGTTCTCCCCTAGAAATGTAAACAATGATATGCTCTCCAGATGCTGAAATACACAAGAAAGTTTGAGACTCTCCAATGTTTCTTCTTGACAATTACTTAAGGCTTTTTCAGATTTCTACTGCTAACTTGAAATATTTTACAGCCTTGGTTTCTCTCCAAATTGTATCTCTTAATCACAACAAACTGTCACACATTGTCAGTCTCCACCAGTGGAAATTATAATGAGCAGCTTCACTTTACAAAAACACATCTAACTGATTTCAGATTGATGGAGATGGCAAACAATTTTGCCCCAGACTTTGATGAGCATATTTGTGCAGCTAGGAAATTCCATCCCAGAAGAGTAAATGTGCTCTTGACAGTTGGAAGACAGATAGCATCAGGGCTCTCTTCTAATAATACTGAACTAATCATGGACCAGAAGTTAATTTGCTGCCCTTCGTGCATTGTTCTCCAAAGTCTGGGCCACCATTAAGGCTGCAGACTCAAATGGCCACTTCCACATGTAGTAGTAGACCCTTGAGTAACAAAGCTTTTCTTGGGAACATGGTCTTACAAATGCCGTAGTTACTTTTGCAAAATCCCAAATGTGACACATCTTTACTCTTTGATTCTGCAAGGATTTTGCTTTCCTTATTATATTACTTCTGGAATGCAAGTACATGGCTAAAACCAAATTCAAACAAATAAACAGACCCCTTATAGGGTACACTTGCCTCAATGGCATTTATTCAGGAGTCTTTGTGTTATATCCATTCAGGCTCTGATGGGGGAGCATATAAAAGTTGACAACCAAATTACCACTCCTGCAGCAACCCAAAGTATACTACTGTCCTGCACAAAGGCAACATGCTATTTCCTATAGGAGCTCGGAAAGCAGATGGCTATACCTTCTCTCTACTTGGGCAACAGCTTCCCCCTCTAACAGCGATGTAACAGGAGCTGAAGGTGGGGCTTTGCACAGAGCCATGGTAGTGCTAGTCAGTGCATCTTCCTCCTGGTTTATGCAACAGAGGAGACTCAAATATCCTTCAACTCACATTCAAAGAAGAGCAATGAAGCTGGTGAAGGGTCTAGAGTACAAGTCTTATGAGGAGCAGCTGAAGCAGCTTGGATTGTTTAGTGTGGAGAAAAGGAGGCTGAGGGGAGACCTTATCGCTCTCTACAACTACCTGAAAGGCGGCTACAGTGAGGTGGATGTTGGTCTCTTCTCCCAAGTAACACTTGTTAGAACAAAAGAAAGTGGTTTCAAGTTGCACCAAAGGAGGTTTAGATTGGCATTAGGAAAAGTTCCTTCACAAGAAGGGTTGCCAAACATTGGAAAAGGCTGTCCAGGGAAGTAGCTGAATCGCCATCCCTGGAAGTATTTATAAGGTGTGTAGACGTGGCACTTCAGAACACGGTTTAGCGGTGGACTTGGCTGCATTACATTAATGGTTGGACTTGATGATCTTAAAGGTCTTTTCCAACTTAAATGATTCCATGATTCTAACTCCCTCCCTACACTTTATGATGCTTTCTTGAGAGCTTGAAAATTTAAAAGTATTATTAAAAAAACCCATTTTTGGCAAATTGTGGTGCTAATCCTAGCCTGATTTCTTTAATATATGATATAGAAATCATTCCATTAACCCCCAAAAGTTGCAAATCCATCATGGGAATGTAGCAGAGTATAGCCATGGTGCTGTTTTGGACATAAAGAAATAATTCGGCCACAGAGGGAGTTGACAAGGACTTGATCATGTGGAGTGTAGCAGGCCATATTGGAAAGGTCCAGCACCAGCAAAGGATGCAAGGCCAAGATCTCTACCTGTACACTGCTTCTGTTTGCCCTCCATTTAATTCTACTGTGAACAGTATTAAGGACTTATTATGGAGTCAAAGTAATTGTCTTCTTAAATGCACATAACACCATAATACATTTACTACACACTGCTTTCCAGCAGAATTTTGGAACTTATTTACAGAATCATAAATATGCAAGTAATGACAGCTTTCTGCGCTATACAATGGATAGTAAGTCTCTAATTACATTTCATCTGTAAAATCTGACTGTAACAAAAATGCTTCCTCCATTGAGAGAGAAACTAGAAGCTTGCTCATTTGCCCACATTATGCTATAATACTACATAGATCTCAAGCTGATTGGCTTTTCAAAGGTGTATTTGAAGAAAAATAATTATATACTTTCTGCCTTTTTTTTTTTTTTTGTCACTTGGAGTAAATTAAAATTGCACTTCTTACTGGAATTGATAATTTAAGAGTCTTTGAATTAGTCCCAAACAAATTACTTTATGAAACTTGAAAAGGGAGCAGTAACAGTAAGAGTGGCAGAAACTGAAGTAACTTTAAGTATAACTATAACTTTCTAAGTAAGTACAGTGGGTGTAATGGAAAATTCATCATTTAGCACAGGGAAAGGTGCTGTAACACCTATGAGTAGTGTGGAAGCTACCACAGCTACCAACCATGCCTGGAGCAGCAAATGATGCTCAGGATGACAAATAACAGAAAGGTTATCATCACCCTGCTAAATTGTCACAGATTATAGATATTTATGACCAATTAAACTATCAATGCAGTCACTCTATAACAATGCTTTCAATACTGAGATGTATATAAGGTTCTTGAAGAGCTTTCTGTACAGTGGATAACTAGTCCCTGCAGCATATTAGTGAAATAATCGAGATCTGGTTATTTATGGAGAAGAAAATTGCTGTAAAAATGTGTTTCAGAGAGGCTGAGTTGTCTTGCCTGACATGATATAACTAGAGACGGTTTCAAAAGCTTCAAAAATCTCGAGCCCTTCCTGAATCCAGTCGAAGTGTTGGCCATCAGTTGCACACACCTATACTTATGACTTTTAATGATGGATGAAACATAAAGAACTCATTGTTCCTGTTAGGGAATTCATTTGTTCTTTTACTATTATCTGAGGAACATCTGTACAGAATCCTGCTGCATGCTGGCCTATTTCAGTCATTTTCAGCACTTGGAAGAATGCAACCACATTGACAGATTCAATACCACGAAGTCAGACTTCTGATTATAGGCAGCTAAACATTTTTAAAAAGCTAGCCTCTAGTGATTTTCCAGATACACCACAAAAAATCCGTCACCAAGTCAAGTTTAACAACTAGCTGTTCCTGGCTTCAGAAGTTATTGACTATCCTAAATTACTAACTTTAAAGATTGACTTGAATGACTATAGTTAGACTACAACACAGCGAAACTGTATAGACCTGCAGACTACATCCTAATACCAGGACACTTATCACAAAATCTTCACCAGTTATTTCTACCTACTTAGACATATCATCACCTACTATCACTTGGCCTAGCAAATTTGCAGGTGAATTCTCCAAATTTACTGCAAGAAGCCAAATCTATGTCATATCAACATCTGCTAAATGAGGAGAACCCGTGCAAAGGATGGAGGATCAGGAAGGTATCACCACGCAGAGAGGCTGGGGATTGGCTAGAAGCATATGGGTAGCCCAACTGCTCCCTTGAGGACAGCCACATTGACCTTACCCTTGTTATTCAGAAGGCCACAGCATGACTAGTTCCTTATTTAGCTCTAAGCAGCTCCCTTACCTCACTGTAGATGAACATTCACGTCAAGCCGGGTTGCTGTCATGATTTAAGTGAATTAATACCAAGCTAACAATAGCTGCAGGGGGGGCAGTTTGTAGAATTCATCTCCCTCTCAACTTTCCTTCAGATTTCATCAGAGATGCGTAATCCCCTACTTTAAAAGCAGCAGCAGGAGTTTGTATTTGGGCCTGTTTCACCAATGAACACCTCCTGTGCCCTCCACCTTGCCTTCTCTATGACCCCAATAGGAGGTTTCCTGCCCTACTCTGGGCAGTGATTAATTTCTCCTTCCCTGAACCAGTCTTATCAGTCTTTTGAAGCAAGGCATACAATTGGACAGTGCTGCTGATTTAGTACATAAGACCATGTGTGCCTGTGGTGTTATATAAATACTAAACTTCTTCCAAGTGAAGTCCTTGCCTCTCCTTCCAGTACCTACTTGAGCTGCACAATGCTGTCTAAAAGATTAATTTCTTCCCACCGGCAGCACGTATTAGAGAAATTTAAATGACAAACATGTACTCTGTCAGGCTTTTGATAGAAAGCCTGAAATACAGTTTTCTAGCTCTGTTTCCACATTCAACTAAAACACCAGGAAGCTGGGAAACTAAGAGAGAAATATAAAGGATCTACAGTATATATCCAGGAAAAAGGGGAAAAGGAAAAGGAAAGACAGAATGCTTTCTTTGTTTGTGTTTTTCTCTTCAGTACCATTTTATTTTATTCTGGTTTGCTCTTTACATTATAAGAGATGTTATCTTTGCTTAGGTATTAATTATGGTTTATTTTGAATCTATGTATGTAATATATATCCCAACGTTTAAAAGGAATACAGACACTTTTCTTTTGCAGAACTTTTCCTATGCAGTTGTTCTTTTATGCCATTTTGATCACTTTTTTTTCTGTATCCTAGGATCATATGAGAAATGAGGACAGGTCTCTTCTGTGCTAGGGAATTCATGAGTGTTTCCAAAAATACTATTTTATGATAATACCAAAAGTGTCTAAATTTTATATAACCCTAATTTTTCATTGCTTAACTGTCATGGAAAAAATTTCCAAAACCCTAAAGTAACCATGAAAGGAAGATAGTCTGGCTGTCTAAAACCCAGGTTTTAGCTTCCTCTCACTTGTCCATTGGCACATAGTAGGACTTTTATGGTTATTACTTTTGTATTTTTATTTCCTTTGCAGTTTTATAAGCCACAACACCATAAATCCTAGTAAAACAGAAGAACTGCTGAGTTCACTTATACCACCATGTTCTGCTAAGTTAATAGTGAACTTATTTCATAACTCATAAAGGGTGTCACAAGATTTGCTATTCAAATTATTGAATGCTAAAATATCAACTGAAATGTCAATAATGGTGACAGGTCTAAACATAGCCACTTCTATATGACCGCTAAACAAGTTGTGGATTTGAAGAAGAATATGCACTCATTGAAGTACCTCCTGCATGCAAAATTCTTTCTTATAAGGTAAAGTTTTTAAGCATGGTGGTTAAAATAGTTTTTGCCCTTCACATTTATTCCTTTCCAAAAGATGTATGACTTTTTCTTTCAAGCCACATCACACCAACGCAAACCAGCAAAGCAAAGCACAAAACTACGATACCAATTATTTTTTCTCAGCTGCTGCTTGGTAACAATGAATGTTTATTTTTAAAGTACTTTGTCACCTTTAAAATCCTAAAATTAGTAGAAAACTATAAAAAAAATAAAAATGTTTTGTTCCCAGAAAAATGCTTTGGGTGTCTAAAGTACATGCCAAATTAAATATGAATTTGTTACTATTATCTAATCAAAACCAAGATATTTCTGTCACCTCATTATGGTTTCTACTTATAATCATAGAATATATGTTATTATAAAATGCCCTTGACTATTTTTAATCTAGAATTTTGAAATGCTATTTTTCTCATGCCTGCCCCTTAATAAAAGTACCTTAAATGAATGACAGTGTCACTTCTTAACTTGTTCTAACTAGTAAGATCTCAAAAGCAAGGAAAAAATGAGTGTACTACACAAAGTACACTCCATGTGAGTTATTCCCTGAGCTGTCACCTGTTTGGGCATAATTTTAAAACTTGCAATCGTTGATGCCAGAAGCCCATCTCAGATTGTCTGTACCACTGTGTTTCCTAGTGTTTTTGTAATAACCAATTTCCTTTCTATTTGCATTTGCATCAAACAATAGAATGCAAAGATTATTTATTGTCAAGTCCTTGTTCATCTTGGGGTAGCTTGAGAATTGAAGAGCAAAAGTGATTCACAGCAGGTGAACAACCTTTTTAAATCATGTAATTTTTCTTTTTTTTTTAAAGAACCCTAAGACACCTTACAGAATCCAAAACATTGCTTATGTCCCTGATCTCCAACTAAATTTCTAAATTCAGAAAAACAAACTCAAAAATCATCACTCTGGTCTTTCAGATGTTTGAATCAATAAATGTGTCTGCATTTTTCAGTGAAAAATGCTTTCTGTCTGTAAAGCTGTGCTTTTGTACATGCCAAAGGAATCTGTTTCTTAGGGTGATGAAACCCATTTCCTGCTTAAAGTTTTGTGGTTTTGGGAATGAGGTGATTCTTACAGTTATGTCTGTAGAACATCTAAAATTATTTAGTGTATTCTAAGTGCTGACGTTGAAGCATGGGATGCAGGAGTCCTGCTCACCATCGTTCAAAGGAAACAGCAAGTGAGGGGTGATGTTTAGTGGGCCCAGACATAAAGTGGGACTTAGTTCCCTTTGCCCCCAGTCAGTTTACAGGAGACCTGGTCACCTGGAGACACACTAGACAGAAGGACACCTTTCTAATGTTCTTTATTGCAGCTGCACCACTCTAAAGACAGTGATGCAGAGGAACCCAAAACCAGAGAGGAGGTCTCAGCAGAAGCATAATTTCATACTTTGGCAAATTGGCTCTCACGCAAGACTGGCTCCTTCCTTCCCTGGTGATTCTGTGATTTTCCCGAAAGCTATCTACCATAAAATACACAAAACCTCACAGGGCAAGTTACAGTTCCCCAGTCCACCTATTTCTCACTCTCTCAGGATTTCTGTTCCTGCTTACACTGGACAAGCAAAGGGGGAGAAGGTGCCTCCTGCCAGAACACTGCAAGGACTCCCAGCTACAGCTCTAGGTGGGATCTATAGTTTCATCGCTTTTCTCTTCTACTCCCCTCTAGGAATGAATCAGGATCCAATTTCTCGTTTCTCAGACAAGTGTCCCCAGCACATCAGAAAGAGAATAAATAATAAGCAATGTGATGTGTTTCACCCGTGTTCTAGGTAGAAAAGGTTACCTGGCTGTCAGCACATGGTTTCCTGGTTGACATATATTAAGTGACCACCTGGCACTGCTAGTTCACTTAACCAGAAGACCAAGTCAGGCAGTAAACCCTCTCAGTGAAGGGGCTGCAGTTGCACCACTGTCTAGTCCTTCCTTTAATTTGGCACAGGTTTTGTCATTGTCTTGCCTGAAACTCCATCAACTCAGAAAATATTGTAAACTCTACTACAGGACATGAAGTCTTTCTTTTAGACTTATTCCTTTATTCAGACTTTCTGAACCACAGATGATACACAAACCAGCATCATTATATCAGATCTTCAAATTATATAAATTGGAGTTGTTCCAATGAGAGGAGTACAGTTATAATGATTTCTAGTGTCTAAGGCTTCATGCCAGCAACACAACCCCTTTGGAGTAGCACGGACAACTTCTGTCACAGACAGCAATTAACCAAGGGTGTGGGTGTGGTGTACAGTTTTCCCCATGAAGACATGGCAACTCTGAAAGATTTCACTAATTGCTGGGTTAGTCAAGATACTTTATCAGTAACTCCTCACATCCACAGAAAAATATCACGCCTAGCAAGATTTCTTACATTATTATTCTACCATGTTCCTAATTTTGGCAACTTAACTCCTTCTCTGTGTTGTACCACCAAACTCAACACTTTAATTTCATACAGGGAATTCAAACATAGTTTTATAGCTACCTGGAAGTGGTTTGATGTTGAGTCTTTAAAAATAGAAGCCTATTATTTATGAAAATAAAAACACTTAATTAACAGAAAATGCAAGTTCTTCTAGTCCAAAACAACAACAACAAAAAAAACATTTTTCTTGTTGGAAATAGCCAGATCAATGACCAGGTTACAAATACTCCTAGAAAAAATTATAGAGGGTATGTTACTCAGAAAAAATTTAACAGGCTTTTTCAAGAAATGTAAAATGGAACCCAGATTAACAGGTAAAATTATTTAGGACTCCTCATCTTATTCAGTAAATATCTGGTGTTGATTTGGGAACTGATAGGTTTCCATGGGGAGAGGTACTGCAGAGTGGCCCTGTCTGCAGGGAGGATGCCCAGCCCTTGATGGACATTGTGCCCCACAAGGTGAACTGAGTGGCAGCATGAAGTGACCAGCAAGGCTCCCTGCAGCTGCAGCAGCTATTTTCTCTGGCATTATGAGTGTCATTTAGATAATACAAATATAACTACCCCATTACTCCCCCAGAACATGCTTATAGCTGAACCACTGAGGAACTGGCAAATTGCTTTAAATTCTCTTTGCTGAGAGTTTATTGCTCACAAGGGACTGGTTCTTGCTCTGTGTTTCCAGCTGTTAAATTGCCTTCAAGGACACTTTTCCACATAAGCATTTGCTGCAGTGACTTCAGAGGAGTTGAGGAAGTGATGTGGTGAATGTTACTGTAGTCCAAGCTGTGTGAAATCTGGAAAAATCCCATTGTAAAAGAATTTTTGCAGTTGGAAAGGCAGAAAGTACACATACATTCTTTACAAAGTCTTTTCTGAGTGTACTTTACTACCAATCCATCCATTCAGGGCAGAAATCTACTCCATCAGATAAAAGATATTCTCACCAGAAGAGAATTGATTGATTGTGTCACCTTTGATAAGCTGAAAGGGCTGTACTATCTCCCAACAGCTGGTGCATGTTAAGGGTTCTATGGTAGTTGAATCCTGGGCATTCATTTACTACAGACCAGCAACTCCAAAATAACCCTGTAAACAGCCCTCTCCTCAATCCTCTCCTATCAACACAACGAAAGAAAATTCCCTTTGAAATTCTAACTTCATTGGGAAAAAAGTAAGCCAATACATGCAATGATTTGTAAGAACATGAAGATTAAAGTCAGAGATGAACTTATATTTCTATTAAAAAAAATATGCTTACACTGAAGCAAAGGTACAAAATCCACATGCAGATACGTACTTACATCTGTGAACATTAGCATGCAGGCAGACTCACCAGATGAAGATTATTCATTTGGAAAAAAAAAAAAAAGTGAGCTATTTGGATCTTGAAATTCTCATGATACTTTTACACTGAGTTCAATATTTTTTTAATGGCAAAAGGGTAATGAACTTTAAAGAGACTTTCTAAAGAACAAACAGATTCTTAGGATAAATGGCTAACCACGCACAACATAAATATGATACCTTAGAGCTATGTAAACACTGATATTCAGCAGTGCATGAGACAGGAAGGTGAGGAGGTAATACCCTCAAGCATCAGGTATAATAATCCTAACAATAGTCTTCCATTCATTATGTTGATAACAATTAGGTGTAATGCTTTGCGTGCATCCCATATCAGATTAGAAGCTGAAGTGGGCAAGGGAGGCCACTCCCCACTGGGAGTTCAATATTCATCAGATAACCTTTTCCCAAAGCCTGGAAGTTTCACAGGTGCCCAGTACTGTGTTTCCCTCCCAAAGTTAGCTTTCTGCATACCTTCTGATCCCAGCCTCAGACACTATAAGAAATGAATAGCATATCCACTTGGCCCGCAGTCATGTTGCAGAAAGGATAACAGTCCTTTCTTCCAGTTTGCCTCTGGAAAACAGTTCTATTCCTAAAGAAAATGCTAACATTGTTAAGGCTGCATCTTGGAGACAGAAATAAAAAAGAAATGTAACTTCTCCCTTTTGGTCTTGCTGCAGCAGGGGAGATCCAGCCAAGACATTAGGCAGCAGATGAGTACGATAATATGTAAGGATTGCCATCAGGGACATCTCTTTTGTGCATTCAGTTACTAAATAGCTCTTTCTACTCAGCCATATGGGCATCCTACTGTGTTTATGTAATTTAGGCACAAATACACAATCCTAGTGTGAGTCACCACAGTCTCCCCCACGTGTTATGAAATTCATTAGGCTCTAGTCCCCAGCTATAAAACAAAACTAATGCTTCACTCTCACACACCCACTTTAGTGTCCTTGATTTTCACACAAGCTCACTATGAGGTATCTTCTAGCTTTCAACACGGCCTCTCCTGGACAGGGATTTCAGATTTCATTTAGCTTTCTGCCAGCCCTGGGAACTGCCAGAAGACATTTCAGTTTGTTAGGAAAGCTTTCCCTGAAGGGGATGTCCAGGGTGCTTGAAACACTCCTGAACCATTACACCCCTTCCTGAGGAGATGCAGCCCATGATGGGCTGTGTAGGAGGCAGTGGAATAGCATTACCTTAATTTAGCAAAACCCTCATCCTTTGCAACAGGATTTCCCATTGTTTCCCTCTTCCCTCTTTTTAGTTTCCCAGAGTGGTGAATTCAAGCACTACCACTCTAAAATGCAGCTGCTGATCATGTAGCCCCAGTAACAACCTGATCTTCACAACTAGCTCTCAATAAACTCTGAAGAGTTTATTGTAACCAGGCAGGGATTCTGCCCTGGGGCTCTGAGTGCTCTTGGCTTTTTGCATCATTTTCTGGAGGGCATCAAAATTGCTGCTGAACTTTCTGAGCCAGATTGGGACTAAGAGCATTTTAACTGCTTTGGAGTTAGCACAAAAGCTTGAGTTAATCATATCAGAAAACGTCACACACAGGGTTACCTCCAGTGACATGGCATCCCAACTCTCATACCACAAAAATCAGGGACTGTGGTTCAAACAACCAGCCGGAGCATCTCTCCACCGCACTCAGTTTTAGCCATCCTATCTGTCAGTGTTGACTGCATTCATACTCCATAGGTTAGTCTTAAACTTTTGCTAACCTCATATATTTTTATATAAATTAGCAGGAGTTCTTTCAACTCTGATAACAATGTGTAGTTCAGATTAATGGCCTGATTTTCCTAAATATTAGCCAGTAGCTATGAGTTTTCTGTATTTACAACAGTATGGGTGCTTTCTGAATACACAAGGAGGCTGGCTGGGAGAATATACCTCTTAAAAGTACTAAGTATCCTGGGTTTCCACTCTGATGAATATTCTTCACTTTATATGGGCACATGCTCATGCACTGACTGAGGGACTCATGTCACTGTTTTATTTATAACTGTTCTAAAATGTAATTATACAATATGACAATTTCTTCTCAATAGCTTGGGCACTTAATGAGTCTTTTAATCAATCATTGTTATTGTTATTGCTCTGGTATTTTCTTCAAGTTTCTTGTTACAGGAAAATGTTTTGTAGAGAAGTGTAATGTTTATATCCCTAAGTGCTATCTGGTTTTGTTTGGTTTTGGGTTTGGGTTTTTTTTTAAGGGAAAGTCTAGTTGCACCCTGCTACAGGATCCAGTGAAGGTGGTTATAGTACTTGGAAGGTTATTTTAATGTAATTATAAAGATGAAGACTATACTTTATTTTTAACACCTCTTTTCACATCCATTTCCAATATTCCTGAAACAAAGAAAAGCAGCATTCTGCTACAAAATTGACATTTTTACATATCAGTTTGACTATGTGCCATGGCTCCCATATTGCTAGAACAACTACCTTGGTGACACTGCAAGTGCCAGTTCAGGATTTAGGATCCCAATCTCATACTTCTTCTATTTCTTGACCAAATATATTTCCTTTACACAATGTTTTATAGCTTATAATTATACTTAGAGGAAATTGTTGAGTGTCTACTGCAGTAGAGTTCTGGGTCATCATACAGATAAGAAGGCATTGCTGAAGCTTCAAGACAAATACCCAGGACTCTGTGACAGTTCAATTGGGAAACAAAATCTGTAGTATTTCTCCTGTTAATTAATTTACAAGTAAATTAATTGCATAATATTTTCTGTTTCATTATTGGTTAGTTTTCTGTTTCTTTTTTTCAGAGGAGTACACTGCACTCTTTATTTGTGAAAGTGAGCAACTGAAGTACACCTGTTGGCAGAGAGTGTATATGGTAGGGTAAATGTTTTGATATTTTGATGACCCCAGAGGACCCCTGTAGAAATTTCAGGAACCACAAACTGTCAAATAAATATGTTGCCATAACATTCATGCTGAAGTGATCAAAATTTAAAAATATTAATAGATATCAAAATGTTGCAAGTACTTGGCTATGTGGTATCCCACTGGTCTAAAGACAGCAATTTTATTTCCTGAGGATGACTGTTTTGAAATCATGGCACCACTGCAGTGCTATGGAAACGCTATAGAGCCCTGAAGTGTAATTATTTTAAATGTAATCATTAACTTTCAAAAGGTACTTAGTGATACCAGGTTAATTTTTTGGCAAATTCTATGCCTTCAAGACTAAAACCCACACACTAAGTATATCACACTACATTTCTGTGACGTAAGTACCTTTTTGAAGGGAATAGATGGTCAAGAAAAATCTTAGACTAGAAGCTCAGGGTTCTTGATTTAGATTTCATCCCTGGGTGAAAAAAAAAATCATGGGCAAGTGTTTTAAATCAACTACTTTGATCAAAAGCCCCATAACCTGATTTAGGGTGTCCACTATGCAGCACTGTGCCAGAGCTGTCAGAAGAGAATTGAGAAATCAGCATTCCTCCTGCCTCCTGCTCCCCCAGCACAAACACCTCAGCTCATTCCCCTGATGGCATGTAGACACATCTCTTATGCTACTGGAAGCAACTGTGCTGATGTTGGCACAGGATTTCAGCCACAGTGACCAACTGGCTGGGACATGCCACTGCCCACTACTTGTAAAGGCAGCATTTCTGCCCACCTATCCTTCACGGAGGCATGGATGACTCTCTCAGTCCTCATGCAGATACTTATTTGCAACTGAAATTTAAAGGACCTTTAATATCCTAATCCTCTTTTCAAACAAGCCGGCAAACATTTCACTGACTGGTTCAGAAACTATCATGGGAAGGACTGAGAGACAGATGGATAACCAGACACACAGATTTTATTTTAGTCTCATTTTCTTAGGAAACCAAGGCTATCAACACAACCAAGTCACACATGAACCTTTGAGCTTCTTTTCATGTCAATATTTGTTCAATGGATACAACATCTCTCTGCAACCAGGGTGAAGCATCGTTATTCATTTACCTACCTCAGTGCTCATTTAATCACCTCCTACCACATAAAACCTAGGTAGTTTTTATATAATCCCAAAGTAGTAGGAGAGAGGACAGATAAAAAATAGACATACAATTTTTAGACTTTTCCTCTCTGACCTTTTTGAGCAGAAGGCAAAAAACTTCCACAAAATCACTCAGCAGAGCTTTCATTCATCTCTTTGACATCATTTTACAGCTCTATGGAGTACATGGAGCACTTGGCAGGAGCATTTTGCACAGTATCTGACATTGCCTGTACAGCATGTCACTTGGGAAAGCCCTGAGAAAACTGCATTGTAATAGTGAAAGGGAAATGTCATAAACCTGTGAAAGCAGATTCTTTCCTGGCTGCTGGTCCATGTAAACACAGATCTAGACTTGGGTTTTTTGGTAGAGAAAATGTAAAATCGGGGCCTGAAAGTGTACTGGCACAAAGAAAAGGAACAGAAGTTAAACGTCAAAATTTAGCTCTTGTTCTGTTGGGATCCAAAAGAACTATAGTAAAATGTAGCTTGCAATGGAAAAGGAAAAGTCCTCTGAGGACTGTAGGCAGTGTTGATATGGCTTTCAGCTCAGGGCACCCTGCACAGCAACAAGTGAGGTCTCACTATTCACACATCTGATAAACAGCCAGCATGTTCCAGTTGTGAGTAAATTCTCCCAGTAATGAGTGATAAATTGAATAATGGGAAATACAAGTAAAGCCCTAGCACAAAGCCTTTAGGCACTCCATCTGGTAGACAAAGTAAAGATTGATGAGCTTCATTAAATGACCAATTTTAGCTTACTCTAAACGGAACAGCCACACCGTAGCAAGGGCCTGCAGACAGATAGACAAGCAGAGGCACAAAGGTGAGAGCCGAATTAAACCAGTGCCAAGAATAACAGTAACCAAAAATGCCCTGAGAGGAGTCTGGCTGTTTTCTTTATCAGCTGTATTTCTCACAATGGGGAAGAACCAGGCAGAATGCCATTTCATTTCCTGGGTACTTTCTGCATCAGAACAAAACCCAGATACTTTCCAGTGCTCCTGTGAAGTATCTGTCTTTGGATTGAAAAGGTGTGGGGATTGTATTATTCTCCTTCACTCTCCCAGCCTCTGCCTCCCTCTTTCCTGCTTTCAAATAAAAATTGATAACAGAACAGTGCTCTGAGAAGTCACACACACAGAAAAAAAAAAAAAAAAGCTGAATTTATTGTGTCCTTATGAAAAGCTTTACCTAAGCAGCTTGTTCCAGGAAAAATACATTTATCTGAAAATGTTCCCAACAACTCAATTTCTCTTCATCTGGGCCAGCCACAAAAAAGGGTGGCTTTGGCTGATTCTGCTCCTAAAAGGCAGCAGTAAGGGAGGAGGTTTTCTGCAGAGCCATCTTGGAGTAGAGGCAGGTTCCAGCCAGCCAGAAGTGGCGGTGTGAGAATTTAGAGCCTTCTCTGAGATAAGAAGGGAGTGAGAAGAGAGCTGGGAGGCTGCGCAGAAGTCTGAGTGAAGACCTAACTCCAAGATAGTTTAGAGAAAAGTGTGTATTTCTCAGAATAATTGTGCCTTTAAACATTGTAGCATAAGCTAACCATAAAGACAAGGCAAAGAAGCCATAACTTTCCCCATTCCCCATTCTGCTGAAATCAGAGTCTCGTAGGGATAGATTAGAGTTAAATTAATTTTTATACCATTTTATCCAAGAAAAATAGTATGGATTTGTGTCATGCTGTATTTTCATGTATGCATGACTAGCTCAGCTAAGGCACATGTTTCATCTATGAGGATTTTTCAGGAAAGTCACGAGGGACTTAATTTTTAATTGATAATTTCTACTCTTTTTTTCAATGGCCGAACAAGAATGTATTTTTAAAAGTCTACACTGGGGGCCTGATGCTTCAATAACTTCAGTTATTTAAATTATAGACTTTGACTCTAATGAAAGCAGAAATTATCCTTGAGTGAGTGATTAAAATTAAATTATATGCTAACGGTGTCTACAGACTGTATTATCACTGCAGCAGGAGGAACATGTATTCACAAGATTAGATGGGTGCAGACCCAGCATTCAAAAATCACAAAAAAAAAAGCAAAAAGCATCATTAAGACTTCCTCATGAAAGATTTGCAGAATGAAAAACAATAATCTTTCATGCTTGTTCTACACAAACACAGCTATTCAATCGTTTAAACTGGCCACTTCATCAGTTCATTTGCCAAAGTGAGCTTTTTTCTTCCCATTGCCCGCCAGAATGCACTTCTGGGAACAGATTTTGTGAGGGGCTTTTCCAGACCTCCCTGTATTGCTGGTGTTGCTTTTGATGCAGGACTTGACATTGATATTTCATGTCTTGGCTTTCATCTGCTCTATTTCTATTTAATAGTAAAGAAAATCCAAGGGAAAAGAAAAAAAGGCTCAAGGAAAAAAATTCCCAAAGCCCAGGTGGATTTCCAACTTCTGTTTTTAGAAACAAGGATGAAATAAATCCCTTGATCATACTGATGCTATGGAATCCTGGCCAAAGCTGTGTGTTTGTGCCTGCAGGGATGGGGTTGAGGCAATAGGGTAAAACACAGAAGACTGGCATTTCAGCAGACGTGTCTTTACAACCCCATGAATAGTGTTTCTTGCAGGTACAATCTTTAGTATTTAAGATGCCATATATACGGCAGCTGCATGTCCTCCCCTCTTGTTCCCTTTCCGTGTGCTACAGGACACTGTGAGCATCCTCACTCTCCACTGAGGGCTTGCCACAGGTATGAAAACGCTAAGGTATGAAAACATTGCTGTAGGTCAAACACTTTGGGAGATGACAAGGTGTAGGATACATGCTTCTTTATGTGAATGAGAGTAGACATTCAAGCCATAAACCATTGCTTTTATAGACTTTAGAAATCTAAGGCTAGAATATGATGGCAGCACAGGCAACATGGAGGCAGAGTCATTCCTTGGTTTACAAAAGATACACAAAAAAGTCCTAATAGCATTAACAGCATGAGGGTTTTACCGCTACATTCTTCATTCTAAATATCTCCCTATGACCTCAGATTGCCACTCTCATAGCCACAATTGGTAGGAGGTCAGAGTTTCACTGCTATTGTATCCAAATTGTCCCTGGTACATCCTCAGCAATTGCAGCTAGCTCTGGATAGCTGTAGAGATTACTGCTGAAATCAGGATCTTGTAGAGATGGAGTAGAGTTAAATTATTTTTTATATTATTTTATCCAAGAAAAATAAATAGATTTTTAAAATAAATAACTCAGCCTTCCATGGCTTGAGATTTATGGCTTCATATGCCAGCATCTTCTAATGTTGGAGAAAACAAGGTTTAAAGCATATAGCAAGGAGTGGCAATTCGGGCATGATAAAGGACTGGTTCTCAAGGAGTAACACAGTGGTGGAAGTGATGAGTGGTCCTTCCACAATGGCACAAGACTGTCTTGAGCTTGCCAACAATTGACAGGACATCCTCAGAAATTCTCAGTACTAAGCAGTAGAAGACTTGTATGTGTCAGATACCTGTCAAGAATAGCTACATGTAGTCTGATAGCACTTAGACTATATTGATTAGGGAGACTCATCAAATTCTCTTATGAAAAAGTTTCTGGAAAGCTTTTAGGGATCACAGGAAGACCCATGCCTTGGGGAAATCCCGCTCTGTATCATGCACAGTTCAGCTTTGGACTACACCTGAATTTCCTAGGCATTACTGTCCTAAAAAATGGTCGGTTTGATAATAGATAGTTCAAAATATTGAGAAACAATCTTAACATTTCTTGTTTTAATTACTATAATAATGTGGCTTTGATTAAGTCTTCTGGGCAAAATCTGAAGTACTGTATGAAATAATATGTCCAACATTAAAAAAAATTATAAATAAAGTGATGAAGTTTGCCATACAATGGCAGCTAGCTACAAAATGACCCTGACATAATTCTGTGGTAAGAAAAAAAAATAATAAAAATCTAAGAACTGCTCTACAAAAGCTTTTATCTAACCACTGCATATCTTTTCTCTCCTTGTCCTGCTGAGGAGAAGGAGTGAGAAAGTGGCTTAGTGAGCACCTGGCAAATTGCCAAGCTCAACCCACCACAAAATCATTCAGTTTGAGACATCATATTTGAGCAGACCATAGTGCCTGACTAATCTAGTATCCTTCTATAATTGAGTGACTACATCCAGTTCTGGAATCCCCAGTACAAGAAAGACATGGACCTGTAGGAATGGGTCCAGAGGAAGGCCATGGAAATGTTCAGATGCATGGAACACATCTACTATGAGGACAGCATGAGAAATTTAGGGTTGTTCAGCCTGGAGAAGAGAAAGCTCCGGGAAGAATTTATTGCAACCAGTCAATATATAAAACGAGCTTACAAGGAAGATGGAGACAGACTTCTACCAAGGACCATAGTTAAAAAACAAGGGGCAATGGTTTGAAACTGGAAGAGGGTACGTTTAGACACAAGGAATAAAATTTTTATGATAAGGGTGTTTGGATGGTAGAATAGGTTGCCCAGAGATGTTGTGGATGCCTTATGACTGGAAGTGTCCAAGGTCAGTTTGGATGGAGCAACCTGATCTATTGAAAGATGTCCCTGCTCATGGCAGGAGTGTTTGTACTAGAAAATCTTTAAAGGTCTTTCACAACCCAATCCATTCTGTGGATTTAAAAACAACTCCTAGTCCATATTTATTTTCTTCTTTGATGCAGGACGCTTAAGTAGTACATGAAATATGAAATACAGCTTTCAAAATTGGAAGTAAAAGGTAATTTCAATGAAACAGAGAAAAAAATATCTACATGGAGTTAGGGAGTAGAGAATTAATATTTCAACAAACCAGAATAAAGTAAAGGTTCTCAAAGGGGCATCAGGTGCTAAGCAAATGGAAGCAAGTTAAAGCTGTCATCTGCTCTGCTGAATGACTACCTGCCTAAATAATCAGGTAAAAAGCTGAAATATCAAAAATCTCGGGGAAAAAAAAAAAAAAAAAGGAAAGAAGAGAGAATGACTGCAGCAAATAAAAGACTAAATAAGAAATATGTAGCATGACAGTACTTTGACTGGTCCACTGTTAATCAACTACTAATTACTATTATTAGCATAATTAAAAGCAGTATAGTTTTTCATCTTTCCCCAGTAAAACAAGTAATTGTCCAGGTAACATGAGAACCCTAAAACAAATAATAGTAAATTAACCTCTTGGTCTTTAATTTTGAACACAGAGTTTCTGAATAAAGCCTGATTTTTATAAGCATTTCAAGAGAGTTTCAGAGCTATTATCAATAAAATAATTGGATCCAAATAGTCTGGATTCATATATTTAATGTAATCAAGCTGGTTTGTCCTAAAAATTACAAGCTTTAGAGAGTTAAATACTTGGGTCTAGTGAGAAGCTGATGGAATCAGTATGGATCTGAATTTACTTTGCCAAGTAACAGATATTCACAAAAAGCAAGTTTTAAATTATAATTTGATTTGTGTCACAGTGAACTTAGGGAAACTGTGGTGCATGATAGTCAGCCAAAAAGACCACAATTTAGTACAGTCATGGTTTTCTTGATCTGTTACAAATTTAGGCCATTTATGAATGCACTCGGTACTTCACTGTGCTTTCAAGAAAGTTATTTTTCACTGAAAACACCAGTTCTGGGCTTCAGTGACAGAGGAATTGGCAATGCCATTGGCTGGTGAGCAGGATAGACCGTACCCTTTATGAGACTTTTATGAAGGAGTGATTCAAAATATTCACATAGTTTCCTAAAGAATCAGTTCTTTGGTTGTATCTGAGGCACAAATTGTCAGTCTTTACAAAGACTGAGGTCTTTTCTGGATATGACAGTGTGCTCCATTTTTCTGTACTAACCTTCAGAATAGGGTACTTCTGAAAAAGCTCCTCTCTCCACTGTGAGAACTCAAACCCCTTTGTCATCTCTCTGGCCAAGTTGAGGGTCATCTACCCCAACTTATTGCTGTCACAGTCAAGTCACAGCACAGAAAACAAGTGTAGAAGGTTGGCTAAGACAGGGTAGCTTCACAGGCACCTGGAGCTCATGAAGAAAAAGTATGCTGTCAAAAAAAAAAAAATTCCCAGTGAGTTCACAGTTCAGATATAGTTCAAATAAAATCAACACCCCTTTATCACCTATTTTGTGTAATATCTTAAAAGGGAGTTCACACTGGTATAGAAGACTTGCCTGAGGCAAAGGCTAGTAAATGGATCTGTGAGTGGATGAGCCAGGGCCTCACACAGTGCGATCAAAAGTCTCTGATTCTGATGATCTGCTGTGTTTAATTCTGAATTGAAAGGCACTTTTGTTGTGGTGCACTCTGACTTTTTGCATATATTCTTTACTGGAACAAATAGAAAAGCCTTGGGTAGCCTGACAGATGGCAGTTCAAATCAGTATAATGCATGATAATACACTTGGTCCAGCGACAACGGTGTGCTGATTTGTGAGCCTTTGCAGGCCCTGTTTTTCAATTTTCCTTCCTCTTCTACTTTCCAAAAGAGAGCGTACAGTTATTCCCTCTTTTATCAGTATGTCTCCTGTACACTTGGCAAGCAGCTCTGATCATCACCCAGATGGGTCAGAGTCAGGTATCTGCTCCTCTGGTAGCAGGAAACATAAAACAAAGTTATTCTTTGTTCAGAGCCCAGGAATATAGACACTTTCAAGTAACAAAGGAAGGCAAGGACAACTTGAGGCATTTGCACCGACAGAAGGTATGCTGAGAGTGAACTCCACAGGTATATGTGATGGCAGTCCTGCTGTGAGCCTCAAAGGTTGTGACTGAGGAAGCTCCTTTCCTTTCCCTGAATATAGGCCAAAGAATACAGGCTGCAGATATCTTCTACTCTTGGGTTTTGGTTGGATTTTTTTTCCATTTTTTTCAATGAAACTCTTAGCTGAAACTGTTGATGAAAACTGTTCTTGCCACTTGTTTGTCAGAACACTTTTGCACCATTTTGTAATAGAATTCACTGTCTCCACAAAAAGTGAGCTTTCTGTTATCACATATATTTTATAAGGACAGGCAGTATACTGAGCTCACACCTTTGCTCCAGATCAGTTCTTAATTTCTTTTCTATGGCATTTCCTGCTGCTCTAGTGTCTCTTCCTTCCAGTCTTGATTCCTCCTATACTGTACCAATTACTTAAAATATCCTTTCAGGATAAATGTCAATTACTTTCTCTCCATTCAATTCTTATCAGACAGCCAGTGTTAATACATTTAAAATAGAAATGCTTCACATCCTGAATTTGAAAGAAAAGTAAAAGCCATTACTCCCTGGTTAAATTCTCTTCCAGGTGGAGAGTTGCCTGCTGCTCTTCAGCCTGCCCTTTGCTGATAAACAGCGGGAAGGAGCCTACTCTTCCTGCTCATGATGTCAGCACAAAATAACATCTGGCAGCACTGTGCAGATTTTATTTTAGTTTATTTTACTATAGGAGAAAGCACAGTTTGTTACATATTTGTTTTGTAAATTCCATTTCCATTTTAATTAGAAGGCAAGTTCCTGCAATTTCCATCATAATTACCATAATCTGCTTACAGTCAGTATGATGAGTACAGCCAGGAGAAGCAGCCGGGTTACATTGGCTTTATCCTGGGTAGCAATCTTTAAACAGATAAGTATTGGAAAAAGTTCCACTATCACTCTTTCTGAGACAACATCCATGTGCAGGAGTTACTTGATGGATTGTATATAGTAGGATCCATGTAGCAGGGAAGAAAAAATTTAAAATGTGTCTGTGGACATATAACAATAATCATAAGCAGAACTCTTTTTTTTTTTTGGTTTCGTTGTTTATGGAGGATATCATATTGAGGATGCCTACATTTTCTTTGGAGATGACTTATATGGGTAGGCATATATTATGGATTTATTCACTATTGAATTTTATGCCTGTGTAACTCAATTGAGTCCAGTTAGAGCAATACAGCAGTAAATCAGACTCTATTATTCTTAGTTACTTATATGGAGTCACAAGCTAAATTCACTGTGATATAACCAGGAATATGTGTGTGGGAGGGTGCTTTAAAGGCGCTCTTCAGCAAGAGCCATCAATCTTTCTGATTACACTCACCTCTTCTCCACAGCACACTCTATCATTAAAGGAGAGCTTCAGAGGGTGCTCTAGTAGGACATCCTCATCGCCTCGGAGCAGAGGAGCTGCTGCAGAGAAAGTGAGAGCATTCAGTGCTCTTTTTCACCTGTCCTGGCTTCACTCTTTGTCAACATCATACATCCTTCCTGTAAAACTGATCTGGAGGAAACTAGTGTAACAAAACTTAAGGACAAGGTTGGGGAAGGGAGGGGTGATTTTATTTCATGAAATCTTTAGGCAGGTTAATTTTACCCACTCAGCCTTATTCTCTCACAGCCTCCTTGCAGTTGTGCTCTCATGTTCATATACTTACAAGCTTGCAAATGTGCATGCCCAAGTGGTCTGGCCATGATCAGTTGTGTACAACAGGGAGGCAAAAAGTCTCTGCCTGTTGAGTCTTCACATCTTTTCAGTTTCTTTTGACTTTATCAGAAAGTGAGGTCTTCTCTTACCAAGACTTCTCTCCTGGGCCCTTGGCAGAGTGCAAGCCTTTGGGGACAGAATAAGCATCATGTTCCTCAACTTGATTGTCATGGAACAGTCAGTGCCAATATAGGTCAATCTTTTAATCCTCACAACAACCCTAATATTTTTTCAAAGTCTCTTCAACTGTAGCTCCCCGTAAAAAGAAAGCCACACCAAAGGGAAATCTTCCCAGTAGTTCTCAATAGTGAATAGGTTTGGGTCTTTGATTGATAGTGGACTTGATTTTCTTAAAAAATTGATTTTTCTCTAGTGTTATAAATGTCTACAACCAGAAGCAAAAAGCATGTCAAAAGATCTTTTCAGTATTATTTTAGATGGTTTTTAATAAGATTTGAGCAAAAGTGCTAAAGTAAAACTAAATCTGAAGTGCTTTTTATGAGTCTCCAAGACATGTTCAAATGGTCACTTTGACTGTCTGTACTTCTGGTCTTAAATTACTTCATGAATATCTTTAAGCTTTTCAGTGCTATTTATTTTGGTTAAACTAACATTTTGTAAAGCTAAAATGTTTATTGATTACATGGCAGTATGATTGTTATAGTATCCTATTAAAAAAAAAAAAGGAAGGAAGGAAGGAAGGAAGGAAGAAAGAAAGAAAGAAAGAAAGAAAGAAAGCAAGCATGCTAAATTACTCTGGTTGCTATTTACATAATGTTTTCCCTGCGCTCACCATTTGAAAATCATGATTTGTTTGGAAACCTCTTTGTGTGGATGTATTGAAGCAGCTAATCTGAAGTTAACCACATAGAAATTGATTGTTTAATTGAATAAAAGCTGCAATATTTTGATCAGGATTTCTCACTGGAGAAACATGAAATTTCCAAAACCTTGTTGATCCCTGGACTAGATAAATTTAAAAAAAAAAACATGTTTTATTACTGCTTAAACTGAAGGTAAGGTCCCACAGTTGTTGGCATGGGATTTGTTTGCTACCTAAACATTTAGAAAGACAAATGTGCTTCGGATTAGATAGAGGTAAAGAACCACATTTTTCTTGCTTAGATACTATACACAAATTGTATCAGACCACATATTGCCTTCTGTCCCATAGCTTTCATAAAGGCATAAAGATAGCATTAACTGTTGGAGCCAAGATAATAAGCTCCACAGCCTGTGAGAAACAACCCCAGCCACACAGGAAAGACAGGTTTGATCATTTAATGTCATAAATCTGATCCTATCCCTGCATTTAAAAATTTTGTGTGGTTATTATGTGTCCCAAACCTAGTGATTAATTAATTTGATGATGAGACCTACCTTGTGCACTACCTTTGACTTTGTGATGAATAGGGAGTGAGATAGCTTCTACATCATGAGAAATTAAGGTATGAAGGATGTTAGCATTGAATTTTCCTATATATGAGGGAGGAAATAAATATAATATATATTCCTTTAAGAAATGTAGATAAATAAAACAGCCAGTTTTCAGATATTCTGCAAAATGTTTTTTTGCTGCCATAATGCAGTGGAACATCCAAAATTCTGGTTTGCCTGCATCCAGAAAAGAGGTCAAGCACATACTTGGGTATGTGCCTCAGCTAAGAGGCGTTCTTGGCTTCTGAGCTTCTGCAACTCCAAGAACAAAAAGGCCTGACTTTGCTCCAAGCTATGGTTTTCTTGGAAAACAATGTGTGTAAATTCCATAACAGAAGAGACAGAGGAATACCTGCCAAGTGTTCACTGTGCTGCTGCCTCCACATGATATGTCATTGGTGCTCCTTACAGCTTAAACTTCAGGCAGTTTGCTACTGTCTAAGCTCCTGACTTGGCTAGAAACTGGAAAACGTTACCCACACCATCTGGGTCTGATACAAAAGAAGAAGGCGGCAGCATTTTCTAAATGCCGGAGTCCCAGTCCTCTAAGTGTTCAATCACTTATACCTCTTCCAGTGTTGCTTTGGTGAAGCTGAATTTGTTTTTCCCCACAGACCCACTTATTTTCCACAAATTGATGATATTCCCCCACAGAATGCTTTTCCTAAATCCAGACACCCTGGGGTATTATGTGAACCTCAAGCAAAAGCGATGACAAGCGCAAGCCTATGGGGACCCCACAGAGGCCTCTGATCTACAGCTGGTGGAGAATTTCCTGACTGCTTCTCAGATGCATGAAAGAAGCTAATTTGTTGAAAACAATGTTTCCAAAAAACTCTCACTGAACTACACGCAGAGTTTGGCTTGAAATCTGTCACTGATTCTGCCAGTGCATCCTCTTCCAGATGCTGGCTGGCCTGGCTTTGCCTGATTCCAGACCAATCTCACCCCGTGCCATGCCCCCATGTTAGAAATCACAAATTTTCATTGTCTTCATGCCAAAACCCCATCTACCACAGGATATGAAAGCCCTGATATTAGAAGAGCTGTGTAGCAAGGTGTCTGGGAGATCCACAAAACCCAAACCATAGATGGCTTCCCCTTCTATCCGGAGTGAGCAACAGAAGGCTGGACACCTTTGGGGTTAAGCTGGTGGGCTGCAAAGCTTCTCACTCACTCATCACTCCTGATGGCTCTAGGACTCCCAGCTCCTGATATCACGGATAGGGTTCCATAACTGGCCTCGAAACTACACAGACAGAGCTCAAAGATTTTATTTCAATTTTCAAAGATTTTATTTAAATATCGCCATTTAAAAAAAAAAAAAAAACCAAAAACAAAACATACCAACAAAGCAACAAAAAAATCCAACCAATCAAAAAAATCCAACCAATCAAAAAAATCCCACAAACAAATAAACAAAAACTCCAACACCTCAAAATATATTTTTTTCCCAAAACAGTAGGAAATGATCAGAATTTTAGAATTCCTGAAAAAACCTAATCTTCTGACTACTGACTATCATTTGCACCAAATGAATGACAGCTCATCACATTCATTCCACCAGAAACATGTTGAGAAGGGAGGGAAACACCATCCCTCCCAGAGACCGGGGCTAAGCAAACAGCTATCCTGGCCGTTCCATAGCCACCATCATAAAACTACAAATAAAGGGTACACTTATGGGTAAAAAAGGATTTTTACTTGAGTAGAAGGGTCAGCGTCTAATGCTTGAACAAAGTGCATTGCCTTTCACTAAGCAAACCTTACAAATCTCCAAAAGCAAAATTCTTTTTTCTTTTTTAAAGAAAGAAGTGTGAATGTCAAGGATTTCATGATGCAAAATTCTGATTCTTTCTGCTGTACTCTAAAAAAGGTCCTCTGACACAGACTTGGAGTTTTTTCACTAGAGGTTGAATCTCTGGCAAGTGCTTTGCTTCACTTCCTAAGGCCATATTTGTTTGCAGCAAGATGAGAATTAACTTGCAAGTTGGCTGCCCACAAATGTTGCAGATAGTGATCTTTAAATAGGATTCTGATGAATTCACAGAGGAATGGAATGAAGCACTACAAAACATTTACCTTGAAAAGCTCTAGTTTCTTAAATCAGTTTCGCCAGAGTACATTTACAGTAGCTGTCACCAAAGATAGCTCATTGCTGATGAGCCTCAAATGAGCACTTCAAGTCCATGAGACAGAAGGTGCATAAGCAATCACATTAATGCCATCTAACCAAGCTAAATAGCATAAGACAATTTTAATTTGCATGCTGACAGGAGCTGAATTGCAGGGTTCACCTGTAGCAAAAATAAATCAGATGGTGATCATTGCTTCTGCTTTTCTTAAATTAGCATCTGCCAAGTATACCATAAAAATTGTGGTCACCCAAAGAAAAACATATTCTAAAGCTAAATATCATCATTACTTCAAATTACTGTGACTTATGCTAAAGAGAGGAATATTTGGTAGCTTCTAGCAAAACAGTGGCCTTTTCACAGCCATCTGCAAGAAACAGTGTTGACAAAATATGATACATTTTTTTAATGTCACAGGCTCGCAGATACTTAGAAAAAATCCCTGATAACAGATGGGATGCTATTTGACATTAAAATATGCAATTTTTACACGTGGCAGTGAATGAGAAAAGTGTTAGCCTAATAAATAGCGGTGCTTATGGATACTGGGTAGTTTCAGGTGGATTCTTTTCTGTCAAATATTCTGACTTTATGATATTAATACAAATTAGGAATGGCTGGTAGTTTTCACTCTATGCATTGCTGTTCATAAAGGTCTTTTGTATAACATGTCAGGATGATCAGCTCTATAATGCAGCACCACTGACAAAGAAGTAATATTACCAATACACATATTTTTAATGCAGCTGCTCCAAGGAGCTCTAAAACCAATAATGTCCATGACACTCTGTAAGCTCAAGCTTGAGATTGTCAAGCAGCACTTCCTTTCAGAAATGAATAGATCTCCTTGGATCTGAGTTCTTCATTTTCCGATAAATGTGCTCACAGCTGAAGATGTTGAACGATGTCTATTAAAGGAGTGGAAGGTATGGGGGAGGGAGGCAGTTAATGGGAAAAAACTTGACTCCTCAAAATCAAAGCTTTTCGCATGAACATGCCTGTTTAAAGAGAAGTTCCCTCTGTGAAACATTTCTCCACATCAGAGCGTAATTTCCCACAGAAATCAAAGAAATACAGCTGTCTGCATGCTGAATTGGCTCTCTCTTGCCATGGGTTGTGCATTACAGCTGGTTTATTTAATCTGCTGGAATCCCTACCTTTTTTTTTTTATTTTCCCACAAAAATTTGGAACCTACTGTTTCACCCTGAAAAAGTGGCTATCTCTACAACCTCGCTCCAGTTAGCAAATTATCAGGGAAATTATCTGCTACTGGCTTCTGTACAGCATTTTTTCCTTTCACACTTTTTGACTTGTTCTTAGCTTAATTGCAATACCATCTCTTTTGTATTCCTTGGCTGAGCCTTACGAATACCCTAAACCTCATTTCTCATTGTAGCCACAGCCATTTCAAGCAATAATGGACTCCAGAGTGCCTAGGGAGGAAAATCAGATAATACACAAGAAAATCTTTCATGTAATTTTCCTAAATAACATAAATTCTTTCCTGTTTTTTGGATGCATTAAAGGCAAGCATTACTGTGAGTTAATTAAAATATTGCCATGAATTTTGAAGCAATTGTGCTGTTACATGATTTTGTGTTGCATAATCAAAGAGCTTTGTACTGAAATCACCCACTTGATTTTAGTATGATGAGCCCCATGGCAAAACAGAAACTGAAGTGCAACCTCCCACTTCCCTCTCACTTCTAGGAGAAAATTAAAGAGAATTAGAAGTCCCTAACAAAGAATTCTAGTCTAGAAAGCAGAGAGAATGTATCACAATTTACAATTCAATCATTTTTATTGCACAGTAGTTCAGCTGACAGTTATTTTATAAACTGATAATGGGTATTCCTTGTTATGCATTCCAGAATTTAGGTTCAATGGAGATAGAATACCTACCATAACATAAGAATAAACCACACAGTAACAGAGACATGTATATGGAAACCTTACACAGATGTAGTCACACAATGATAAAGATGAAATAGAGGCATTCAGTGAAAAGCCACAAGGCCAACCTGATATTTCATTTCAGTGTTTATAGGTGCAAAAGAGAATGAGAATCAAGATGGCAAGCACTCAATGTTCTAGACAGAACTACAGCATCTGTTCTAACATTGTTAGTTCATGAGATGTATTGCTTGGAATTAATATCAATATACCCTAAATCTACACATATATACCCCTAACCCGTACTTCTACTCTTTCAGATGTGTATAGATACTATAAATGCCTTGCTTGGCTAGTTTCTTCTGGGAATCTGAAGCCAAATGGAAGCTAGAAGAAGATTCAAACCATCTCTGGAATGATTTTAAACACTGCTAAGTTGCCTGATAAAGTAGTATATTCAAATTTTTCTATGCCAGACTCACAACATGTGAGCAGATACTGGAAAAATGAAGATTCATGGAGCAAAATCAAATGTATGCACCAAGAATTTCCTGTAATCAGATCTTAAAAGTTATGGTTTCATTTCTTTCCCCCTTCAGCAGCAGTGAGACAAAAAGAACAGGCAATTACCATACCCTTTTCTGTCTCATATAGCCACAGCAGAGCCCTCATATAGACAGCATTAATCTCCTTTTTAAAATTAATGAAGACTAATTAAGGAAAATAAGCCTCCACAAGAAGAAAAAAAAAAAGTTGCTTTTGTGTAACGATAACTCCAGTAACTACCACAAAATATCATTCCATTGGAAAAAGCCACATACAATAACTAAATGTATTATGAACTAATGAATGCTATCACTTTCCAAGCAGATAAGTGAATCAAATGCTAGCTTTGACTCTTACTTTAAATGAAGCTATTAGTATTAAAAGTGGTATGAAACTGCTGGATAATTTGAGCTCAGTAAAATCAAATGAATGAAGAGTAGAGAAAAAAATCCACATTATTTAGGTTTAAATAAAATGTTCGAGATTATTTTAGACCACATCTGGATTTTATAAGGTTCAAATTCTGAAATTTGAAGTGAGTAGAGAGGAATAAAAAGAGATTTTTTTTTTTTTTTTTTTTTTTTTTTTTTTTTGTGCTTGTATTGAAGAAGTTGTTTTCAGAAAAAGTATGAAACAGATGCATACCAGTTGTGGTATAAACCAAACCTCAGAAATATTCAGCCACCTGCTAGAACTTGCCCCCACCACAAAGAAATGCGCCAACTAATGAGGGCTCTTGAGATTATGTAACTTCTCCCAGGTAACACTGAGTCAGTTCTTCCCCATCACCCTGTGTGAATATATATGAATTTATATCCATAGATATGAATATACATACAATTAATAGACATATACTGATATATATTAACATATAGGTATTTATGATGAAGATGTAATATACACATATATAAATGAATACATATATAATAATCACTGATATTCAGGGCAAAATCTTCAGGCATAAACCCATTTAAATATATTTTTAAGCTTATCTAAATCTGTTATCCCAGCATCTACCATGTAACCTCTGTGATAAAAACTATATACAAAGGCAAATGGGAGAGAGTAATTGTGTCCTGTTTATCAAGTAATCCTCCCAGAATTAAGTTTTCACAAGTGTAAGGATAACATCACTACCACGTCTTGTAGATCAGCTGTATGTACACTGTGATTTATCACTGTCTTTTGACACACAACAATCTCTTCTTTCACAGCCAGAATTCTGAACATCAAATCTGGGATGTCTAAATGCAGCGTGGGCTTACCAGAGACCATTCACCCCAAACCAGGCTGTTATCCATCTTTGAAAAGAGAGTTGAATATCTAGACAAATTGCACCCGTTTGGCTGTTGACCAGGCATAACATAGAATTTCATATAAGGAATTATCACTTATACTAGTGAAGATGAGTAAAATTGTGAGGTTGAGAAAGAACTGGTTCAAAATCAGGTGAAAACAAGGCAACTAACACATCATTTTGCTGAATTTCTGAAACAAAAAGCTATGAACCTGAGGACTCTCTGGGCAGCACTCTGTGTGTCACACTGGCAGAGCAAAAATCATCCTAAATTCAGAGACAGAACATTTTACAGGAAGAACTGCCTGATTTCATTATTTAGGGTAGTGTTAAATACGTATCAGCACAGATCTGCAAAGCTTTAACTGAACTGAAGTTTATTCCATTCTGCTGGAAAGAAGGCTGAGGCCTAAATGTAGGAGATGATTGTGAAATAACACTGAACTACTCATATCATGAAGCAAATTAAGTCCTACAATGCATCCAGTTTCTTATTTCTACCAAAGACAGGCAATAACTTAGAGTTTTGCAGGAAAACTGATCCAGAAAACTGCATGTTTCTGATTGACATTGTAAAAAAAAAATAGATTAATTTAAGCTAGAACAAAAACAGAGCAAGGTTATTTGACTAACTAAGGAATCAAAAGGGGATCTTGTCAGGACATCCAAAGAATTAGAAAGAATTAGTCTTGTTTTGTTTAACAGAACAAGGACCTGAAAAAATATGGGTTTATTTTATAAATACACTAGGAAAATATAAAATGGGAGAAAAGAGCTATATGATTGAAAGGAAAATGATGGTTTAAAAATATTAAAAATGTAAAGATTATAAATCCTCAGTGTGTCTTTAACTTTCAAAATTATTTCTAACCATCTGAGCAGCAAAGTTCAATGGTTACAACTTTCCAAATGAACCCCCCTGGGAACAAACAGACCACAAGAATTTTAGGAATTATATTGTCTAATGTGTCCAGAGTTTTACATAATAAGCAAACAATAAAAGAAAAAAGAGGAATACACAAAGCCATTCTGAAGTAAGAACGAGATTAAAGGACACTTTGATTTGATTTCTGTGCCAAGCCGATTGGATGAAGGAGACTTGCCCAGGTGACCAGCTCAATCAAATACAGAGAACATAAAAGGATCAGTTCTGGCTCCCACCTGCCTCCTTTTTAAGGCTCACAAGCTGGTTCTGCTCAGGTTTGAAATCAAGCATTTTGTTGCTTAACATACATCACTGAAACTACATTGCAAACTGTGAATATCCTTTCTTGCAGTTAATGTATTCTTTCTCCCAGATGCTACTGAGTCATAGCACTGTATTTCATAGGACTGATTTCAGTCTTTCCAATATCCTGAATATAAGATCCTGGCATCAGTCTGGAAGCAGAACATGCCAATTTCCTCACATTACAATACAAGGTTATTCTGTGGAAACAGTCCACTGAAAATTTAGGTTAATTAGAGGAAAAGAGATCAGTGATCTGACTGCAAGTGTCTAAAATGTGCTTAGAGCACAGATGAAGCATTTTGACAAAGCACTGAGGTCCACAGTCTATCCTGATGTAATTATTCTAAACATTGGATGAGTAGGATGAGATGCAAAATGAATGTCAGTTTTGGACCATGATCAGAAAATAAAGAACAGAAGTTTTTTAAAGCATGGAAGCTGAAAGGAAAGACTTCTGATCCGAAGAGCTTTTAAAACCAGAGAGACAAATTCTAGTAAAGCATTAGGGAAAAAAATCACAAGAAGTTTCTGATGACAGATTAATATGGTCATTGAGACAACATTGGAACAAAGAAGGTCTGCTGGCCAAATAAGTGTAGATACAGAAGCTTATTGTTTGTAACGCGTAAAGTAACGATGGAAGTAATAAACATCAGATTAAAGGTAGTTGTAAAGGAAACAGACAATAAAAGAAAAGTGGTCTCAGAATATGCTAAAGATGCACTGGTCTAAAGCAAACCGGCAGTTATTGGTCGAGAATCAAGAATAGGATCAAGAAATGTCTTGGTATTCATTGACTTTTTGAAACCAGTTGTTTCAGGGAGTACTACGTAAAGCTAAAGAACTATATTGCAAATGTAAACACTGTACAAATTCTCTGCAGAACTACTGGGAAAAGAAGTAAATGGCTCAAGTCAAGGACAAACCATCACTTTTTATCCTGTTTTTAAAGCAGGCATGATGAATGTTATACGTAATGAAGACCATAACAATGATGAACTCCATGTAGGTGTCTCAGTCTAGGCAGATGACAGTACAAGAACATCACTCATTCATATGAATGAACCAGGTGCAGGACTTGTGCTTGACATTTTTGAACTTCATGAGGCCCATTCCCCAAGCCTGTCAAGGTCCCTCTGAATGGCATCCCTTATCTCCAGTGAATCAATGGCTTGGTGCCGTCTGCAAACTTGAGAGTCCCATCAAGTTTGATGGCATTATCATCAAACAAGTCAAGTTTGATTATCATCAAACTCAGTCCCACTGTCAATGTCACTGATGAAGATATTAAATCATATTGGTCCCAGTACAGATTCATGAGATACTCCACTCACTAGTGTCTTCCACTTGGATATTGAGCCATTAACTATAACTCTTCGGACACAGATGTCCATTTGCTTATCCACCTAATAGTCCATTCATCAAACCCGTCTCTCTCCAATTTAGCAGCAAGAATGTTGTGGAGGACCTTATGAAACATCTTACAGAAGTCCATGTGCATGACTTCATATCTCTTCTCTTGTTCCCCAATGCAGACATGGTGCCATAGAAGACCATTAGATTAGTCAGGCATGTTTTGCCCATGGTGAAACCATGTTGGTTGTGTCTAATCACCACCCATGTCTTCAAGGAGAATCCGCTTCATGATCTTTACAGGCATGGAGGTAAGGCTAAGTAGTTAGTAGATCTCCTTTGTAAAAATAAATGTGATGTTTCCATTTTCCTAGTTACTGGGATCTTTGACAGCCATGAATTTGCAAATATGACAGAGAATGGGCTGGTAACTATGTCAGCCATTTCCCTCAACTGAATCCACCTATGAATTGTAGCCAAGATAAGAAAGTCAAAGGAAAGGTTTACATTGGTAAAAGCTAGCAAAACAATACTTGATAAATTAAGTCTTTTGGAAACAAAGAGGTTATGTAGCAGTCTAGATTAAATGTACCAGAAATGGACTGAATTTATAGAGTTTTTAATTTATTTTGGGGTAGGAGGATTGTGCATAATGTTAAAGTTGATGGAATTAAAAATGATGAGGGTAAATTTACTGTGTTAATGAACTCAAGCTATATCAGCAGGAATACCTTCTGGTGGGTGATGTGCTGACCAGTCTCGTTCATGACACATAGGCATTTGGCCCGGTCTTGCAGGAGCTGATAAACTAGTCTGTTAGAGTAAACTTATATGCTATTTTTATCATAAAATATTGTGAATTAAGTAGAAAGTATTTTTGTTAGCCTGTGATGATGTCTTGCAATTTTCTAAGGCCTTTTGAATTAAACCCAAATTAAAACTAGAGCAAAGCATGAAGCAAGGAGAAAAAAACCTTGTTACTTGCCATGATCGCTGTGACTCTTCTACGGTCACAGATTTCCCCAGTGACAGAGGAAGTCTTCTCCAGAGGGGCTAGATTGTTATGTGATTGCTCAAAAGGCTAGCTGGGATTTTTGAACAGGCAGCAGATCCTCAGTTAATTTCCTATAAATTAGAATTGATTAAAAGATCCTGAAACAGGAAAGAGTACTCAGGAGAAAGAGAGTTACCAGAATACAAGCTGCATATTCCAGTTTAAGCACCTAAAAGTCTGGGTTAAAGCCCACAGTACATGTATTGTGTTACCCCAGGGTGCTGCTGTCAGATGTCATTGCATCTTTACTGCTATATCTCTCTTAGAGGAAGGGGGACTTCCTTCTTATTAAATGAGCTGAAGGGGGAGGAAATTATATGATGTTTGCCTTAGTATGTGAATACAAGCAAGGTGGTCATTTATACTATTCCTTACAGAATCTGAACAATAAAACGTTCTGTGTGGCATTAGAAGCACAGGTTGGTGCATGCAAATGAACAGGAATATGGAAGCATGCATTCAAGTTTTGCTTATGACTTTTAGTATCACATGGGAAATTAGTAGAGAGGAAAAATTAGGAAGGTACAGAAAAATTGAAAGTTTGGAAGTTATACACTGCATTGGATAGGAATAGGATCAGCCTAGAGGAAGGAATTATTTTTAGTTCTGGGATGGACCAGGGTAGTTGTTGAGGTGCACATCAGCTCCCTAAAAGCTATCGCCTACTGCCACTGTTGGAAGCATAACGTTGGGCTAGACACTGCTCTGAATCAGTAAGGCATTTCTTCTGTTCTTACAAATGCTTAATTTTTCATTACTCACTGTAAGATGAAGTTTGGAAAAGTGCTAATGAAATCTGTCAGTAAAACAAAGCTGTCTGTCAATGCAGAGTAAGAATGGACTAACAAACAAGAAAGCTCTGGGTAAGCTCAAGGATGGCAGCACCAGAAGCATCATTAAACTTATTAACACAAGAATGAAAACTCATTAATATTTTGCTAAGGATTTTTGCTTTAAACAATGGCTTGATACTGGAAAATGGCAAAGTAATATAAAGACTCAAAAGGATGCAGCCATGAAAATGTAGATGTTATTAAAGCAGGAGCATTTTGAATGGCAGTGGGACCGTATTAATGCCGTCCTAGGTGTATTCCTCAGGAATAATTTTTGGCATTCCAGACACGTTCAAGAAAGATTCACCCAGGTCATGTTGGCTTCAAGAAAGGTCTGTTAGTATGCTCACAGGAACAACACACTGATCTTAGGAGAGGAGGCCAGTTGTCTCTAAAATGGAGTCACAGAAGATGATATGGTACAGTGTAGGAATACTAGCTTTAACCTAGCATGCTTGATTACTGTCAACAGTGTAACTGCAACAATAAATAGTTTGGTGTGGGCTAAATTACTGCAAGGTTGCTACCCACACTCAAGCTATCTAATTAAAAGCTTCTCATATATCTCTACTCTTTACCCTGGTCACAACAGCAGCAGCAAGGAGGATAGATATCCAGTTTTTCATAAGGGTGTAATTTATAGTGACAACCTAAATCAGCCTGATTTGTTAGCTTAGTAAAAAAATATGAATAAAAATAAAAAAAAAATAAAAATAAAACTGAGCATAGGTAAGATTGTTCTCAAGAGATGCAAGGCAAGCATCATGAGGAGATATTTAACCTACCAGAGTATCTTAGAAAAACAAATAGATGTTACGTGTCCATGAATATATTTATCTTGGAAATTAGAAAAGGTTCCTACTAAACCAACCAGTGAGATGCTAGAACAGTCTTTTAATCAGAACTGTGGGTAAAAAACCTAACTATTTTTAATATAGAGCTTGATTAGATTAAGAATAGGATTTAATGTTGAGGTTGCCCATAATGACCATAATCAAGAAAGTTTCCCATACTGTCATGACTGAAAACATACGTAGATTGCATTATTGTGTAGTACTCTGCTTTCTTGAAATACTAAACCATTTCTCTCTCTTTTCCATCAAGGCTGAGATGAATCCCAGTGCCTTGGTGCTACTCTGTTCCTTTCACAATCTCAAATTGATGAATTCTCATGATCAAGCTCCTGTACAAGAATCCGTTTTCTCTTTAGAACTTTGTAAATTACATGGTACAAAAGAAAATATCCAACAATTGCAACTTCCTTTTTCATTCAAATTGAAAGGATTAAAAAATGCCATTTTTATTCATCATCTTTCAGTCTGTGCATGAACATTTTACTTAAAAAATACCCTGCTGTTATAAAGAGAAGAAAACAGAATAATTGATTCTAATTTATTTTGAATTCTGATATCTTATTAGGACCCTTGCCCAGAATCTATTCAGATAACACTATGACCTTATTGCAGTATAGGTATCATTGATCCAGAAGCAGAAAATTGTCAAGTCTCTCTTAATGTGAGAAGCCAGATGTAGAACACAGATACACAGAACATGGATCTCATGTGTAAATTGTACATTTGATTTTTTTTGTTCTTTATATAACAATGTTCCTCCTTATGGAGGAAAATTAAATTTCTTGTTCCTTGCTTCTGAATTAGTGGAATAACAGAGAGCACAGTGCAATCCTGGGATCATGTCACAGGGAAGAGATCAGTACAGGCAGTAAGCCAACCTGTTAAAACTGAAATAAATGTCAAACTGCCATCTCTGAGGTAAGGCAAGCATATATGTATAGATATTTCCCTCTTGCATATGTATTAGTGACTCAGTTGCTGCCTAGCAGAATGTCAGTGTACCCCCCTCAAAAAAACCCACCAAACCAATACCAAAACCCAAACTAAATGAAAAAGGAAATTCAAGTGTTTTTCAGGGGAAAGAGGCGTGGTGGAATCGGTTTCTGGTTTAAAACTAATAGGGTCACAAGGACTATGACCTCTTTCTGAGAGGAAATTAGATTTTATTTGAAAAATCCGCCATCTGTACTATTCTGAATTTCTTAATGTGGATTATATTTGTGAGATAAATTCATCTGTACCATAAAAGAGGATCTTGTTCTCATTTACAACTAAGCTCCTTTACACTGCTTAAAGAAGCTTCCCCATTTACTTTAAGATCTTTCTGTGCTGCCATACATGTACAAACAAATCTACCTGAAACTGGATGAGAATCAGGCTCGGTATATACATATGGAACAGAGCCACATGGGGGAAACCCAGACATGTAGAATGAATTAAAGAAGACTAAGAAAGAGCAAGAGAGCTAAGCCCAAAGATGTTACCTCTGGGGTTGTTGAATGAAGAATTTCAAGATAACTGCATTTTTTATTTGTTTGTATGGGGTTTGTTGTTTGTTTGTTTTATTGGAAAAGAAATACACAGAGCTGTAATACTCTTTTATTCTTCTGGTCTCTGTGGAATGGGAACAAGCATGTGCATTGCTGGATTTTATAAGCCCTAAAAATAAACTGGAAGAAAAGTCATTAATTGAGCTAGAAGAGAAGAATAATAGACTGGGAGGATGGCCTTTGGGACTCATTACTCTTTGCTTCTGTATCAAACATCTAGGGAACGGGAAAGTATCTTTGGATAACATTTCACAAACTAATTTGGTCTTTGATCTGTGCATTTCATGCAGCTGAGTAAATATTATTAGCAGCCAACTGAGTAAGCTGTTAAATTAGTTATAGTGAAATTGCTGACTTTGAGCATTTAGAGTAGAGAAGGTCACTAGCAACGGGGAGAATTAATAGGCATGTGGCTTTTACAAAGTTCCACAAAGTTTAACTTCCCCTCCTTTGGCAATACTACTAGATTCTGCAAAGGCAAGGTAGTTCTTGCCCTGGGTTGCTGTGACAACCTTAACACAGCTTCGGTGAACAATCTGAAATTGTATCTAAGAATATAATACAACTGCAACTGCCAGCCAGACTTAAAGGTAAGGGGAAGAAAAGCAGAGGGTGATTTTTATTGGTTTTATTGTCTTCACTAAGAGAATCTAGCAGATTTTTGAACAATAAAATATAGAACTTGACTTTTGTTGGTTTTGGCTTATTGATTTTCTTCTTTTTGTATTACAAGCTCAAGGTCCTCATTATCCTGGAAGGTAATGTCTACACTTAACTGTCAGTATATTGAACCAGTAAGCTCCACAGTTTGTCCTGAAGTCTCAACTTAGCGAGACCACATCTTGGCTCCATTTTATACAAAATAACTGCATTTGCTTCCCAGGGAAATTAAAACTTATCAAGTGAGATGAGTGGAGCAGAGAAGGAAAAAAGCAAGCCCAAATTTAACCAGGATATTTGTGCAGACCAAGAAGATGGGAAATATTCCTCAGGCATCCCTGTTCCACAGCTTAGATCTAGCCAGGGTTGACACAAGAAGGGAAATTACAAGCATTCATAGGATTAAAATGACTCTCTTGTAGTCTCATAGCTTCCACATAAAATTGAAGAAACTTGAGTGTATCTGTTTGTCATTACAATTACTATTACAATTCCAAAGTCAGACAAATCAGAAGAAAGAACACATCTAATATATATTCAGTGACCTCTTTATTGAAGGATTAATACACCTAAACATCGAGAATCTTCCAGCAGTTGAGACAAAATCCTAACAGATAAGATTATTAGTAATGCTAACAATTCCAGAAGAAATTATACTAAGAGAAGCAATGGAGTCAGACTCTGTGTATCATGAAGAAGCAGGTAGCGAGTTGCTTCATAAATATTCATAAAATAGATTTCTTCATAAATCACCCTTTGTAGCAACTTTGGTAGTTGGAAAGTCTGTTCTTCAGAGAAACTAGAAATGCAGACTTCACTTTGAAAGGATGAGGACCTTATAAATTGATATTTCAAACGTAGTGGGGTTTTTTTTGTTTTGTTTTGGTTTGTTGGGGGTTTTGTTTTGGTTTTTTTTTATTGTCATTGTTTGTTTCCATTAAAGCCGGATTACAACTAGGAAAAAATATTGCAAGAATCCTCTTAGATGTCCAAACCACATCTGTTTCCCATGTTTTCATGGGTGAGCCTTCCATCCCACTGTCTCTTTGCACACAGCACACATAGACTTGCACTTCATAGAATCATAGAACCATAGAATGGTTAGAGTTGGAAGGGACCTTAAAAGATGATCAAGTTCCAACCCCCGCCCCCGCCATGGGCAGGGACACCTCCCATTACAGCAGGTTGCTCAAAGTCCCATCCAGCCTGGCCTTGAACACCTCCAGGGATGGAGCACCCACAACTTCTGTGGGCAACCCGTTCCAGTGTCTCATCACCCTCACAGTAAAGAACTTCTTTACCTAATCTAATCTAAATTTCCCCTCTTTCATTTTAAAATCATTACCCCTTGTCCTATCACTATACTTTCTGACAAAGAGTCCCTCTCCATCTCTCCTGTAGGCTCCCTTCAGATACTGGAAGGCTGTTATAAGGTCCCCCCAGAGCCTTCCCTTCTCCAAGCTGAATAACCCCAGCTCTCTCAGCCTGTCTTCATAGGAGAGGTGCTCCAGCCCTCTCATCATTTTAGTGGCCCTCTGCTGGACTCGTTTCAACAGGACTGTGTCGTTCCTGTCTTCTGACTAAAAGGGCTAAACACTGAGACCATCACCAAAAGATCTTATTTAAAATGAACATTGCTGAAGAAAAACTAATATTACACATTTGCACCAGGAACTTAAGCCTAAAATTACACTCCTCTGACTAGGGAACAGAAAACTTACCATTCATCTTATGTCTAATAAATGCTAACAAATCTTCAAACAGATTCCTTATCCTTCTTCATATTGGTTTATTTTATTTCATATGGATTCAATGAATATAAAGGCAGAACCACAAAAATACACAAGCCCAGATATGCTTATATATTGCAGTTACACAATAATGTGGGATTTGTGATGTTCTCCTGGATAAATAAGGTATATTAAAAGGACTAAATGAATTAGAAAGATTAGCTTTGTTTATGAGAAACACTGTCACATATTTCATACAAAAGTGCATAGATAGTACTAAATTGATTTTGCAAGCTTATGTTCTCTAGAAATCTGTACTGAATCCTTTCAGTTTCCTCATGGCACTTTCCCATAATAATAGGGACTACAGATTTGCAGAAGCATTGTCATGATAATGAGCTCTATTTCAATGAACAGCAGCTTTGCTCAGGTTAAAAAAAAAAGATCTGAAAATAAATAGTAGGCATATTTTCTGTTTTCCAAATTAAAGAAAAGGCACTCTAAAGAAAATACTTTCAAGTCCAAAGTCACAAAAATTTGGTCTACAGCTGTTTAAGGGGAATATGAAAAATAGTTTGAGAACCAGGTTTTTATTAAATTAATTTTAATAAAATAAAAATGTATTCTTTCATTATAAAAACTAAATATTTAAGTTAAAAATTTTTGTGGAAAAGCCAAAAAGTCTACCATGAGAGGACAATTAAAGTTGTTCCGTCTCATATGATCCTGTGATGTTCCATCAGACAGCTTTTAATGATCTCACCAGGGACCGCATGTAATTCTCTTCGTCCATCATTTTTAGAAGTATTAAACATTCTCTTCTATTTCTCCTCAAAGCCACTCTGCCGGCTGCAGATATGCAAGAGAGGAATCAGAAAGGAAGAAGCTGGGAGAGAAGCTACTCCTGTTTCTGTCTCTTTGTTACATAAATAGTACCCGGAGGCTGGTGCTCTGCCAACACTAGAAGTTTCCTCCAACTCCTCCACTGTGAAAATAATCCTTTCTCACAATAATTTGCAGCCAGTCCATTAATATTAAGGGAGTATTAGCTTATAGGGGAACCCTGTCTTCAAAGAACAGGTCTGCCCAGGTCCTTGGTTCAGGAAGGTTCCTAGTCACACTCCTGGCTTAAAAGCAACGGTGACCTAATTATTCATTACTATCAGTCAGTGGCAGCATTAAACAGCAGCTCATGCAGCAGCTGACCGAGGGCTGAGGTGAGTCTTTAATAACCTCTAGATTACAAATGTCAAACTGTTACCACCTGCCCTGCTGCTAGCGTGAAAACACTGGAAAACAAAAGCAATCTGGCAAATCGATAGCTTGAAGGGAGGTGGCTTGGTCTAAGTGACTACTTATTCATCCTATATTGTGGCTGTTTAATTTGTCATATGTGGTCTTGATCAAAAGCCAACATACCATTTATTTAGCAGAACCGTTGCCCAATACTCACTTTTTGTGTGTGTGGTTTATGGTGTGTGATATCTAAAAGGAATATTTTATTCTTTGTATGATGCTATCCGACAAAAGTCGGAATATAAAGGACATCCTATCAAGAAGGTGAGTCTGAGGGAGAATTGAATACTACGAAAATGTTGTGAATACAAGAAGAAATGAACACTATCTCTTCACCCTATTTTCAAAGAAAGCAGATTAAAGATGAAACAATCTGAAGTCTGCATTCAGAAAACAGGGGCTGCTGTTTGAGTTAAATTCATACCTCCAATGATAAGAAAAGCACTGAAGATCTTGGCCTAGCTACGCTGTGTTAGAAAGGTGCTTACTGTTAAATATTGATGGTGGACACATTCATGTGCTGTTCTTCTTGAGCACCTGTTTACAATCTTATAACTGAAGCCTAACCAAAGATCTTGCTGAAATAGAACTTCACCTTGTTTAGCTCTTCCTGGAGTTATAAATTATTCCACATGAAACACAAAAAGCTGACTCCATCTTTTGTAACAGTGAGTCCAGGTAAATATGTATAAGCACCAGCAAACATCATCCAAAGATGTAGGGACCTCTCACCTGCTGGATGTATGGCAGAGCTGGAGCGCACTGAGCTTCCAAAGGGGGCTGAAGAGTGGCTGAGGTTTTTCTTGGAAGAAAATACTTGCTGGGTAAAAGAGGAAAACATAAAATTTTAGGTTTAAGGATTTCTTATTCTTTATTTCCATTTAACTTTTTCTACACATTTTTACTTTATTTCCTTCTTATTGCCACACTCCTGATACATTTATTTGTAAAGGCAAATAAGTTAATAGGTAATATGTAAAATAATTCAATTAGCAATAAATTACTGCTGCTATTTTAAGATCTGTCAGTACAGATTCCAAAGACAGTTTCGGAACAGAAATCCTGTAGCCATGTTATATTACCTATGCAGACAGCCCCTATTGTTTCACATGAAATGGTGCGTCCTAGTTTCTCTATCATCTCATTAGCAAGGCTTTTTAACTGTATCCACTATTTGATAGAAGAAAGCATGATGCTTGAACGACCAGAAGAAAAACAGATTGAAAAATTAACTACTTTAAGGGCTTTAAACAGTTATTCATCATTCATTTATCTTTAACAAAAAAGTACCCAACTAAATTATGCACATATATAAGGTTTAGACTAATACATATCTTATCTTCTTTTTTTTTTTTTTCATATTGCAAGCGCTGCAAAAAATTTGAAGTCACTAATAATTTTAAGAGAAAAAGAATTCCCACTGACTTCACTTGGGCTACTCTTCTGCAAATAGGCGCAAGTAGATGACAGGCTTGCAGAGCAGGGAGCTGAGCATGTAATTAAGTTAGAGAAATGGAAGACTGTTTAGGCCTGATTAAGAGCTCTTCAATAAAATGTTAAATCAGAAAATGCTGATGCTTCCAATGTGAACTTTCTTCTGAACATGCACAACATATCTCAATACGAGGCAAAGGAAGACTTCCATGTGGAAAGAAGAGTATCAGTGAAGAGGAGTTCAGCCCTGAACGATCAGAGCACTTACCTGGGCCACGAGTGATTGATGCTTGCATCTCTCATCTGCCTGATTTAGACAAAGAGGCATTAGCTAAACTGACTCTCTCAGTAGAACCTGCTAGAGATTTCCTGTATTCACAAACTTACTGCCGCTTGTTCATGCCACAAATACCTCAAAGGATTCTGGGCTACATGTGATTACCAGTGGTTGTGTATATCAGTGTTTCCAGGAAAAGGTATGATATTTCAAAATCCATTCCTTTAACCAGGGAAAGCCAATAGCATAGTGCAAGTCATAGCTTAATCATTTGATATGCCTTACCTTTCTTATTCCTGGACTAAATCCAATTTTGAGTATTGTGACCCTTCTTTCCTCTCTTGCTTAAAGTGTCTTCCCTCATGCTATACTTTCCTGAGATTTGAACTTACTGTCTCAGAAAATAATAAATGAACCCTCTTCACTTAGCACAGTTGCCTCTGTCCTCCTTCCCGAGGAATGTTTATGGCAGGATGCAGGTCCACATCACATTGTCTTCAGCAATAAAGCCAACTGAAATGATCCCTCAGTCCTGGCTATGTCTTCTGGAGTCTGCCAATCCTCTTGCCTGAGCTTACCTAGGTTTTGAGGCCATGGTGTAGAGCAAACCTGTAAAGCAATTCCCTTAAAACAAATCCTCACCAAAGAAAGAATCACCCACTCCAAGACTATGAAGCCAGCATACGCCTCAGACTTCAGTGATGCTGTATTTAAACCAAAGAGCTGATGGCAGGAAGAACCCGCAGTCAAAGATTATTTCACCACTTTATCTCTGCTTAGTGCAATATGCATTGATAAGTATGAGCTACTAAAGTTATATATGTGCATAAAGAATACAGCATGTATAGATTTTATTTATATATCATCACACCTAATGAGGTATTAATTTGGGCCCCGGCCAATTGCCTGAATCCTGATTAATTTTATCTTTCCTTTTTTTTTTTTTTTAATGGAAGAGCTACCTGCTCCCACCGGTGTCAGAGTGGAGTCAAAGCAATCTTGTTACCAAGAAACTCCACACCATGTCACTGCTCCCTTATCTAGTCTATTAAATGACAAGCTTGATGCTATCTGTAACTGTTTCTGCTGGTCTTCTGTTTTATTATGGATAGAATGGAAGGAGTTTGCCACCTTAGTATTAGTTGTTAAGTCACAATGTTGTGTACTTGGATTCATTTTCACTATACTATTTTGGAACTTGTTTGTTTTTAAAAGCAGGCAAGTGTGGTAATTCAACAATCGTTGGTCTGCTTCAAATGAAAATAACAGTTATGTTTTCTTACCTTGAGCAATACTTTGTTTCCTTTTACCTAATATGTGATGACAACAAATCACATTAGTAATTTTCTACTATATTCAATACGAAAAAGCAAAATTCGGGTAATCAAATTTGGGTGTCCAACTTCATAAATGTAGAAGACCTCAGCAAGTTTTTAATTTTCAACCATGATATTATAAATTGGAACTATAAAGGCTGATATATTTTCAAAAGAAACACATAAATATGCCTTGTTTAGAGCCAGCATGCAATTTTCTCATTTTATTAGTCCACTGTTAATCTTTTCTGAGAGCAACAGTCACAATTACAACTTGCTTTGAATACTTAGTAGAAAATGCTGAACAAGATAAATTGTTTAGAGTTGTTTGGACAAAAAGCTTATTCCATTCTCTCATAACTAATTTACAACAAAATAAGTTACAGAATTTAGTAATATTTGGAGATAAATGCCTTAGCACAATAGGAAACATGATATAGTTAATTAGGTTTCCATTCTTAGGAAGTAAATAAATACAGCATATTAATTTAAGTATTAGGTTCCTCTGAATACATTCTTAAATATTGCTCTTTCAATTTTACACTCACAATCTTTTTTTTTTTTTTTTACTGTGAGAGATTAAATAACCATTTTGCTTTGCCCAATGTTAGTAAGACAAGACCAGAGAAGTGAAAAAGTTGGCCACCACACTTTCAATAAAATTTGTGAATATACAAGAGAGTCCAGAGAAGTGTTAACAATAGAAATCAAAATCTAGGAAAGTAGGAAAGAATTAGAGAGTTGGGGTTATTTATTACAGCAATAAAAATCTGACCGTCTTCAAATGTATGAATACTTAGAAAAATTTAAACCACATATAAGGCTTTTCCAAAGAATAGAGCGATTTGTTCTCCATATTCATCTTGCATTAAACAAGTGGTGACGGTCTCAAACTGCAACACACCAGACTTGCATTAAACACCAGAGAAAAAGTAGGGAGAGTTGGAAGCAGAAGTAGATCAATTAAGGCGATCATTTCACATCCTAGAGATGTCTTCAGAACCCAATAAAGAGCTGTCAAGAACGGTGCTGAAGGCACTGAGCTTGCTGTGAGAAAAGGGCCAATGGGCTACATGATATTACAAGGTCTTTTCAAACTCTGATCTTTTGACTGCTTCAGGTCACTGAATACTACACAGCAAAATCTAGTCAAGTTGGACTTGCCAACAACAGCAAAGACACGGTGATATGGACTTTACCAAAGCTTGTAACTTTACAACACATGCTGATCTAGTCC
>VXBJ01005882.1:551063-610186 GCA_013400055.1 Nycticryphes semicollaris | reverse complement strand
TCACAGTTGCTGGTTTAAGGGTTACAGGTTACAGTTGCTCCTCACTTTCTGAGAAAGCCAACCTGAACTCTACTGTTCTTATCAAAAGTTTTGGGTGTATTTTTTTTTTCCAATCTTACACTTACACAGCTCCAGAGCTTCAAATTGCAATTTCTAAGTATACCTGCTGCTACTTAAACCCTAAGAAAAATATCCTATACAGCTGTCCATGACAATTCTCAAGAAATCATCTTCCACAGACAAAAACTGTCATAAAGTCAGTATTTCTGGCCCATTCACCTTACCCACCTCCTCACAGTTCCTAAAACACAAAAACCCCACAACCAACAACAGAACTACATTTTAAGTTTTGATCCCAAGAGTCTCAGCTACACTTGCTTCAACAAAATTCCCCTCTTCTTGCTGTCATAAACAGTAGCCTTTCAGCTCACTCTAACCTCTTCCATGACTTCTGTGTTCCCCACTTAAGCACAGGTGACGGTACCCAATCATTGACCAGCTTAAAGACTGCTTAATATGTGGTAGACATACCTTTGATATATTTTTCATTCTAAATTTGGTCAAAACAATCTTCTTTTAAAATGCCTTCATCTGTCTGCTCTGGTATTAGCTTTCCAGCTCTTCTGTTGAAGCTGTGGGTTGGCAGAGCAGGGAATATACATTTCATGGTAAAAGCTAAATGAAGAGAACTAATTTTTTTGCTTCTGCTCAGATTAAACCAAACAAAATTTCTCTTCAAGTCCCTAAATTAAAGTACATTAGTTACAAAACTAAAATTAAATTCAAACTGAAAAATACAATCCCCTTTTTTTTTCCCCTCAGGCTAATCTGCATATTTTTCAGTCAATAAAGTACAGCAACAATCCCAGAAACCCAGACTAAATCCAAGGTTCTACTTCTCTCCACTGGCTGTTCTAATTATTAAAATCTCTTCTTTGCTCTTGAGGGATTATAAATTGTTTCTGCACAGGAGCACATATTCAGGACTCAAGGGGAAGAGGAGGGAAGGGAAACGGTTGAGGAGGAAGAGTGCCCCCAGGTCATACCAGACTAGAACTGGTCATAAGCTAATTCTTCTGTAGGTCAGTGCACTCAGTTTCCTGTGTGAGAGCTGTAACTACAAGATAGGAAATGTAAGAGTTAGGAAAGGTACTATCATCTTCATAATTTCTTAAAAATAAAAATTAAGTTAAATCCACTTGTTCAAGTTGTAGCACCTCTCTGAAAGATAAAGAAGCTAGTTAAGGAGAAGGGCTAACTCTAGTGCTTAAGCCTAAAGAAGAAGCAGAATTTATGATATCTTTTTGTTATTTCTTTTTTTTTTCCCTAAGGAAAGCCGTGAACAAAGACATTCATTTGCCTGAAACTCTCATTTTCCAAATTCAAGATGGTCACAAGGATTATTTGTCTTCTCCATGACAGCGTTTTTTATATATATCCTATAAATATTGCAGTATTTCCATGAATGAAAGCATTAAATAATACAAAAGCAATGAAACTTCTTTGTCCACTTGTCAAAAAAGAAAATATAGGAAATGAAAGCAAACCACAAATGGGAGAAATAGTGTTCTGGTGTTTAACTAGCAAGAAAATCTTCAGTTCTTGCTTTTCGGTTGGATCAAGTTTCTGAAAGTGCCGGATGAAGAAATAGATTATGCAATAAATGGAGAAGCTTCTAAGAAGTTCACATTTGTGGGGCTGGAGCCAGGCAGAAGCAGGATGGAGAGACAGGAGCAGGTAAAGCTCACATCTTACTTGCTCATGTAGCTATCTATCATTTAATTAATAAACTGTTTAGGAATATGGAGATTATTTACTTCACTGGATTAAATAAGACTAAATATGACCACAATTTGTCCCTTAGTAGTGCAGGACTGTTTCTGAAAATTATTTTGGAAAAACATCACAAGAAGTAAATTTTCCTTGAGAAAACCCTGCAATTTCCTGCAGCAATGGCAGGAGCTCTCACACACATGATGACAGCAGCTGCCGGGGTTTAAACTGCTGCATCACACACAGACCAACTTTACTCTGAGCAGAACAAGAAGTGACAGGGCTACAATTAGCCAATGGCCTTTTCACACACTGGGCTTGAACCCATGGAGGCAACAGCAGGAGTTTTCATGGAAATTATCCAGTACAAACACAGCTTTCTGTTGCCATAGTAGATACAGAGCTTCTATCTTCTTAGCTGCAGACAAAGGCTGGGAAAACAAATCATACCCTATTACAATATTTATACTCTGAGGCAAACAGAAAAAATAACCTAATGCATTTATACACATACAGCTAGCCTGGCTTATCTTGGAGTTTGCCAGAGGTTTTTCCATGTATCAGTTTTGGTTTTTTCCACTGACTTTCACTGCCTATGACAAGAGTTTATTAAACATACAGGAGCAAGTTCTCTTTTATATTAATGGACAGTTTTCACTTCACAATAAATTGATGAGTTCTTGCAATTTAGCCAAATATTGTGGGGTTTTTAAAAACATACAACAGACTTAGGATTCACATTCTAAAGAAAAAAAAATGTTTTTTGTTTATACTGCTGTATCTAGATATTGAGCAATTTTGACTGATGTAGTAATTTCCTTATAGGGAACAGGATGCCCATTAAGCAGAATTTTACTGAGACCTTTGTGGTGCTACTGCCTCTAACAGAAATGCTTTGACAGGCCTAGGAGTGTGTACAGGCAACAAAGGGTTAATGCGTGTTCTGAAATCACCAGTTTCGCTTCTGGTTTTGCTATATTGTTGTGGTTTTCTATGCCTCATCATGCACACCTCAGATCTACCCATAGGAAAGAAGCTAAGTCCACAGGAAGGAACAAGGAAGTTTGCCATCCTTTCCTGACCCCAATATTTAAGTTTGGTGCAGCAAATATGATAATTTTACCATTACTTCAGACATGACGACTAGTGTCTCCAAACCATTCATTTAAGTTGTCCTCCCACTCTCACCGCTCCTTGCTCTGCCTGTATGATGCAGAAACAAAAGAACAGAATCTATGAGAGATGATATGCACAGTATCTTACTGGAACAAAAACATTACTCATCCCCTCTGGAGAGCTTGGGGACTTAGAGGAAGAAGACAGTAGCGCTCATCTCTGTTCAGGACTCATTTGAACCTTTACCCATGGTCTGGGTGAGGTAAATTTTACAAAGACTACTACCAATATGCATTAGAAGTGAAATCAGCTTTTACTCCTCCTCTGGAGCTGCACTTTTGTGTTCTGTGCAGCTCTCTGCACAACCACGGGGTATTTTATAAAGACACACTATTATCTATGTCAGCACAAGGTACACAAAGCACTTTGTCTCGTGGCTAGGTGAACTGGTGCTCGTTGGCAATCCCACTGCTGAAGGCAGTAAAGAACAAAAGGCATAAGGCTAAAGCCGAATGATTTCTTCATTTTTAGCACATAGGATAAAGAGCTGTTCTGATGTTGTTGCAGCCATTCAAAAGAGTGGGTCAAATTCATCAAGCAGCTTTAGCTCAGAAAGTTCTTCAGACAGATCCAAAGATTGTCTCGATAACCAAGTAGTTAGACTGACACAGGGAAACACACTCTACAACTCTTGGAGAGGTCTAAAGCAGATATGTTTACTACAATGCTGGGTGCAAAGGGGATCGCTCCTCCTAGCTTGCACACCATATCACAAAACAGGCATTCATTTATGATACAAAAGCATTCATATTCATTAATATAGGCTGGGTGTCCTTGCTTGAGGTAAAATGAACAAGTTTTCCGTTCACTAATTTTACTTTTTAGCTGGGCCTCTTTTAACTAACTAAACTCTGAAGTTAACAGCATATTGTTCAGAAACTGTTCACTCTCACAGTGATAAGACCTGATTATACCAAGGAATGGTGTGCAGAGAGGCCCTTGCTTATATTTATTGCTATAACAACCAAGGTCAGGTAATTTCGTTATTTGCCCTGTTGCAGGGTCGGAAGCGGAAAAGCGTGGAGGGGTCACACCTATAGGAAGGAGCAGATCAGACAGGTGACCCAAAACTGACCAACTGGGGTGTTCCATCCCATCTGCATCATGCTCATTATAAAAGCTGAGGGATCAAAGAGTCAGTTCTCCTTTATCTTTGATGGCCGACATCTGAGGAGGACTTTGTCTGTCTGCCTCTGATCCCAATCCGAGCATTCCTGACTCCAGATCTGAAATCCAGCTCCTATCAATCACTGAGTCCAGTCTGGGACTTTTACTGATGCCTGCTGGTGATGTGATCATCATCCTGGGAGCTTGATACGGTTTTGTATATATTGTATCTATGTAATTATATTCTTCCTTTTTTTGTTTGTTTGTTTTAATTTTAGTATTAACACTTCATTAAAGTAGTTTATTTCATTCTAAACTCATAAATCTCCTTACCCACTTTCTCTCCCCTCTTTTTGAGGGCCATCTGTCAGTCTGGTTTTCATAATTTTGGCTGAAACCACGACACTGGGTTATTACAATTAGTTCTGGGGATGGGTGTAGCTATCGTAATTATTTCTGGGAACTCATTATCATAAGTCTCCTCCCCTTGCCACATGCACACTGCCACCCAGTGGTCGTGGGCTGGGGTCTTCTGGAGGAAGGCTCATAGTCTTCTTCACTGTGTGCTCTTCACCTTTGGTACAAAATGCTGGTTGGCCGGACTCCAGACCGTGGAGCTGGTTCTGACCAGATGGTTGCTTCATAAAGACAATCCTTTTTGTGTAGGCTGTTCCTGTTACCTTATACACTGTTATCTTATACACTGTTCTCACAGCTCAAGGCTGCCCCTTTATCTAGACTAAGCTTCAGTTCCAGGCCCCTGGCATAGCACTAACATTGTTTAACTATTTATTCCCCGAATCAAGACCACTTGTTCAGTGTTTACAGACTGAGTGTCTGCACCTGAAGACCTGGAAACTACATCTCACATCTCCGCGGAGAGTGGTTTAAACAAGAGTACAGTGTCTTCTAGACTGTGACCTGTTCTGTACTATTTAGATGGTGTTGACTTCAACACAGTGACTCTTCCTGTCTGGCCTGGTGGGGAGTGCAGGTAGGACACAAGACCTATGCTTTTGCATAGTTACACCCAGCTGAAAAAGAGCAAAGAGAATAAATGAACTGAAAACTTCAACTTGACTTCAGATGAAGGGCTATGAAGGGTTGAGTGCTACTCAGAAAGTGAAAACCATTAAGCCCCTGAGTCATGGCTGGAAAGGATGCAGTCCCTGTCCCTCAGCACACCGGCCCCAGGCTGTGGGATGTAAAGGCAGCAGGCACTGATGCTTTCCTCCAGCCTTCTCCAGACAGTATGTTAAACACAAAACCATTTTTCCTTTCCATGCTTTCCCTCTGGACAGAAATCCTGAAGCAGTTCAAATATGTCGTTTGAGCCAAATCTCGTGTCTTCCTCTCCCCCTGCTTTTGTCTAGTTTGTCTGCCAAACTGAGAAAAACACAAATATTTACTCAGCTTTCTTTTTAAGTTCTGACATCCACTTAGAACCGTGAAACCATGCTTCTACCTGAGCAACGTTCATGCGGCAGTGTCCAATACCATCTGCACCAAGCTTTGTCATTTAGCCACCAAGGCTGAAATGTTTTCTATGAGTCCTAAAGGGATCCTAAAGCAGCAGCAGAAACTCTTTTCTTATTTGTCCCTTATTGAAGGCATCCTCAAAAGCTTTATAAATAACCTACTTTGTACATGAAGCTGAAGTATTTATCTATGTATAAATTTATGATTTCTGTCACCAGAAGAAAGCAAAGTCTGACAGGAAAGGGATGAAGATGAAAACAATTCTGGTCAAAATATCTACAGTTTTGCTGCTCATTTGTTTTCTTTCACTAAGGCCTCAAACCGATGAGGAGAGGAACTATTGAGACCTGACACTTCCAACAAAACCTATCTCAGGTTTTTCAGAAGACCAAAGTGTAAAAGAAAATAATATCACGGAAGTTGAGAGAAAAAGATGGAGAAAGCTTTGAGATGTTTTCATGCTTAAAGACATGAAAATTTGCAAAATACTGGTAAGATCCATTAGCAGAATAATAGAAAAAAAATATAGTCATAAAGCTTTGAAAAGACTGTATCATACATAGTGAACGGACCATATTCTTCACTGACTTGCAACTCAAATACCTATTTGTTAAAGTAGGTTCTTAAATTCAGTTTCCCTTAGAACATAAATGTTATTTGAATAAACTCAAATATATTTTAAAATGCTATGTTCTTTAAAAACATGTAACTTCACATATAATTTTTTAGCATCTCAATTTTTACAGATTTTTAAAAAGTTTTCCCCAAAAAATATTCAAGATTTGACTCTTCTATCTTCTGTAGAATTGAAGGATAGCATAAAGACACCAATGAGGCCAACAAACCATGATGAGTCAGCTGAGCTGGAGAGGAAAGGGCTTAACTATCCCAGAAAATTTTTACAGATTTCAAGTCTTTCTCCTATTCCAAGATGGAATAAAATGCTGAAATCCACCAAAAGTTTATGGCTGAATCCTTGACCTTAAAAATGTGCTTTGGATTCAGCTATTTGCTTTTACTGAAACTTAAAAAATTTTTGTTTAGCTAAATTAGACTTTATAATGTAAAGTTCTTTCTGATATCAAAAACCTTGGAACTTGGAAAATCTCTAAGGGGAATATTTGTCAGGTTTGCATTTTCCCAAATCTGTTTTCAAATCATGGCTTTTTCTCAAGTACCTCTGCCACTAACTTTCTCCTGAGATGAGGCTTTGGAAAATATTAAGGAGCTTTTCAACTCATGGAATTCATGTTATTTTACACCTGGGTGAACATCACCCTTTCTGATCCCTCACAGCTTACCTGTTAACATAGCAAATTTCTTTTGGAGTTTTATCATTTCTCACCATGTATTTGCACAAGTGCACTGATAAGAAATCCAAATAATTTCGTCATACCAGAAGTGTGAACAAGGGTCAACAAAATGTTCTCTGGGGCTACTTTATTAAGTTGTTAAATCAGTAAAATGAAAAATGAAATATATTAAAAGAGTTATTAAAATAAATATACAGAGAATATTATTTTTATCCATTACACTGTGAAAGAGCTGAGTCAACAAAGCACTGATCAACATCATAAGGCTCTCAGCAGGGAAAATAATGTTACTCAAAAGGATTTGCCAGTCTGGAGGAAACATTAGTACTTTATGATAGTTCTTATAAACACAGGGAGCTGGTGAATATTCTTGAGAGAAGAATATTCATGGACTATGTCATCAAGCCTGTTTCTGTAAAGCACAAATCAGCAAATCTTGATATGGGTAAAACATAAGAATGTAGCAAGTATCTTACAGAGGAATATATGCATCTATCCTGTAAACCCTGTTCTGAGATTTCAGGACTTATTGGTTTCAAGGAAATTTTTATATTATTTCATGCTAGTTGTGAGTGAATACCAGTTACTACATAGAAGACTAGCTAAGGTTCAGTTACAAAAATGAGAAGCTGTACCAGTCATGTGGGTTGAATCTCAGACCTGCCCATGGTTGGAAACCACTGTTCCTACTGCAGGGGAAAGGATGGAAAGGATACCTTGTCCCTTCACCCTGATGTTTGGAGTGGGGACTTTCAGTTTGCCCATCAGAGGAGCTCAGAGGGCTCAAACTGCCCACCTTGGCATGGGCAGCAGCAGTACTGCGTGGACACAACCCCTCGTACAATCTGTCTTTCTAAATGTTTCAGTCAAGAGCTAGATCTTAATACTAGTTAAGCACTTGGAAGATGAAGATTGCCAAGGATAACCCTGATAATTCTTTGAATGCTTCACTGTAATCCTTTATGGTACTCTCTCCAGCTAATATTAATGAGCAGAGCTTGATTGATTTTCAAAAGGGAAGCAATCTTCATCCTGTTTGCTCAAGTTAAGGGTAGGCATTCTCACCCAGACGCCTCACTGATTCCATGATCTCGTTCAGGACCTTCCCAAAATGTCAAGCCCCAAGATCAAAGCTCAGTTTTTGCAGCATCTGTCTTTTAGCCCTCTATTCTTGGTGGAAGGGTCACAGCCTTCCAGTCTTCCAAAACCCAGGCCAAGTGCATGTCTCAGAGGCGATACAAAAAGCTCTGTGCTGTGGAGGGAGATCACCACTTAATCAACAGAGAAATCTCATGGAAAATGAAGGGATAGGAGAGCTTAGGCATGTCTTTGGGAATTCATAACCCAAATCCAATTTTGAAGGTAGGCACCTTCCTACTTATATGTGACAATTGGTCTGATATAACTAAATGAGTTTTCTAAAGCCTACTCAGAAAGTGGCCTAAACCTGAGGTGGAATATGTGAGGCACTATGGTTCTCCAGGATTAGGCTCAGCCCTTACACTGTTGATGGACTGACCCCTCCAGTGCTCCCAGAAGCAGAAAACTTGACTGTGTTTGTTCTGTGTGCAGCAGCAAAAATGGGCTTGTTGCTCCCTGAGAATATTGGAGCCCTTGATTTCATTTCATGAAGGTTTAAGCCTGCCTCTTTGCAGGAGAACTCCCAGTTTGTGCAGGTTATTCTAGCACTGGAAAACATAGAATCATAGAATGGTCCAGGCCAGAAATGACCTCTAGGGTCATCTACTCCAACCTCCCCGCAGTCAGCAGGGACTCCCTCAACTAGACCAGGTTGCCCAGGGCCTCATCGAGCCTCACCTTAAATATCTCCAGAGAAGAGGCCTCAACCACCTCCCTGGGCAACCTGTTCAAGTGTTCCACCACCCTCATAGTAAAGGACTTATTCCTAATATCCAATCTAAGTCTGCTTTTCTTCAGCTTGAAGCCATTGTCCCTTGTCTTGTTACTGCAGGCCTTTGTAAACAGACTCTCCCTAGCCTTTCTGTAGGCCCCCTTCAGACACTGGAAGGCTGCTATTAGTCTCCCCGGAGCCTCCTCTTCTCCAGGCTGAATAACCCCAGCTCCCTCAGTCTGTCCTCGTAGGAAAGGTGCTCCAATCCTCTGATCATTTTCATGGCCCTCCTCTGGACCTACTCCATCAGGTCCATGTCCTTCCTATATTGAGGGCTCCAGACCTGCACACAGTGCTCCAGGTGAGGTCTCTCCAAAGCAGAGTAAAGTGGCAGAATCACCTCCCTGGATCTACTAGCAACGCCTCCTTTGATCCAGCCCAGGATGTGATTGGCCTTCTGGGCTGCAAGTGCACATTGTCTGCTCATCCATCAGCACCCCCAAGTCCCTTTCCTCAGGGCTGCTTTCTAATACCTGATCCCTTAGTCTGTATTGATAGGATTGTTCCAGCCCAGGTACAGAACCCTGCACTTGCTTTTGTTGAACCTAATGAAGTTCACTTGGGCCCAGCTCTCCAGCCTGTTCAGGTTTTACCTCCCCACTTGTCTACAATCTCATGATTCATCACCTTCCTGCAAAAATGCCTTTGAACCCACTCAGACTAAAACATCAAAGCTGGGTCCCCTTCTTCTTGCAGACATTCTCGGAGTATGTAACTAGGAAGCGGACATCCCTCTAAATACTGAAAGACTGTAATGACTGCTCTTGCATTTTATGTGGAACTTGATACAGTAGACAATCCTGAGAAAATTTTAAGCTATCAGCAGCGGGAGGGGGAAAAAGCCAAAGTGAGGATTTCTTTCTGAATCCAAATCAAGTTTGCTCAAAAGATAGAACCCAAGTAGCTGGGCATTGATTAACTGTAGCACTGTTAAGCATGCGCTGAAGAAGGGTCTGAGAAACAGCTGTGTCTAAAATCCAAGCAACACAGCGCAAACCCATCTCATATTGTGCAGTTCAGGTGAAGTTCTGAAGGGTGGCAACTAAACCACCTTTTCTAGACCACATCTATGTTCCTCCTGTTCTTCACAACAGTCTGCTCTTCCAAATGATAACTTATCATCATGATAGCATCCAGTGACCGCTTTTTTTTTTTTTTTTGCTTGAATTTGGGAGTTTGCACCCAATTCAGAAATGGGAGAAGGTCTACAACCTCCTATTAGTACTGCTTGTTGGTGCTTAAAATAACAGGCTGTGGGAGATAGTATACAGTCTCCCCGTCTTCAGCATAGATATCTCTTGCCTTGCTTACAAGCAGTTTAATTTTTCAAAACTGCTATAGTTACTATGCTTCAGAAGCATTCTTGATACTGAAAAAGAATTCAATTGTGTTGAGGAATAAGAGAGTGTTTTCTCATAGAGAGCCAAGAATGACAAAGTCACAGAGAGGATATTTTCGACATATAAGGATATGTTTTAGGCATCCTTTCATACTCATATGTATTAACATAAGCAGCTGAAAGATTTGCTTAGATGTCCACGCTTCTGAGTTTTTAATAACAGCATTGTAAGAATAGCTTTCTCAGTCGCTGACTTCTGCGTTCATCATTTAGAAGAGAAGACAGCAGAGGCCCTTGAGTGCAACGCCTTTTAACAATACCGTCGTATCTCTCAATCTCAACAATCTAATGAGACTGTAATATTTTTTCATTAAGCAATTAGTAATTAAGATTCAGACTGATTTCTCCTTTTGATACTCATCTATATAAAGTCATCATATCATGCATATGTCTATTCCTCCAAGAGGTTTATGAAGCAACACTTTCAAATTGCCTACAAGTTTGCTAATAATTTATGTACTATTTAATTGTAAATAGGAAATATTTATAATTAGTTAAACAAGCTTCTTACATCTTCCCCATTAAATTTACAGGAAACAAGTATTTCTCATGAACTTAATCTCTTGAATCATAAACACTCTGAAACTTCTGTTATTCTACTTAATTTGGGGAAGTAAAGAAGCAAATGGAAGTGAGTTCGGGAAAGGATAATTATAACTGTGGCCATCCATTTGGGAAATCTTCAGTTACTTATCATCTGACTGTAAGTGTCTCAGTTTTAATTCTCAGAAAAATAAGAATAATAAAATATAATGAAATATTTAAAAAAAATCCCATACAGATTATTTAAATTTATAATATAACTGCAAAGAACACTGTAGGGAAATAATTTTTAACAAGGTAAGGTGTCCTTAAACAATATATAGTATTTATAACCACTGTGCTCAAACTAGGTCTCATGTCTTGGGTTTAAGAGCATTTTTCATTCGTTTGCTCAGTGATGACTCAGTCTGAGCAACAACTTCATTATCTCAAGGATAGTGTCAACAAGAGAATAAGGATGGATACAATTATAATAAAAAGAAATAGAGATGTGTTCTGCTCAAGCTAGAAAAAGATCTCCGTGTTAAAATCAAGCCACTGAGTCTGCTGTGGCATGACCTTCTGTTAAAAGGGAAAAGATATAAAATGTCAGAATAATCCAGATTGGAAAATCCCAGTCTGACAACTACCAAGGACAACATTATCTGAAAATCTCAGTTGGATATGGGCATCCGCCCACTGTCATAAACTGTTTCTCTAGAGTTTGCAGTTTGAGGATGGCTTAACAGCTATTAGTTTCTCCATTTTTTCTAGGGCACGTGAAAGCTCACAATGTGGGGTGAGTTCCCCTGAAACACTTTGATTTATGTACCAAAGTTCCATTGCAACAGCTAAAAGCATTTACATTTCCAGTTGTTAAGAAACGAAAATAAGTTTAAAGAAGCAATCATTTCTTTTGCATTACTGGCAAACCATACAAGGACATTAAATAACTGAGACCAACAATCAAAGTGAGTACACTTTGCAAATAAAAACATTACAAAGGAATTAAGAGAACAGATTAATAGGAGAACTGACTATCTAAAGAAACCAAGAGGGGAAGAGAAACTATATACAGAAACCAAAAGAAAAGTTTTCCCACTAAAATGAGCTTTGCGCAGACCGCCCACATCAGTGAGAGCCACTAATCTGCTTTGGTCAAAACAGTCATGAGTTAAAGACCCCTTGGGATTTTCTTCAGGACTTTAGAAGAAGCGTATGGAATGAATAATTGTCTGTCTGAAATACTGAGCTTCTACACTTAAACTGGGAGCTTTTTTCCCTCTCTGAGTTATGAATTTGGGATTATATCCATGTGGGAGCATTCTGGGAAAGTTCTGCTACTGTACACAGGATCTACAAGGCACCACAGATCAGGCAGCTTGGACCAAGGCAACAGTAATTTCCCAAGAAGCTGCAAGGGCTGATTACAGTTACAGGATCTTAAGTTTGCCAACAGACACAAGGGGAGACAAAGCAGCAGCTGCCTGGGGATGGGGGTGCCAGGGTTTTCCAGTGGCAGCCACTTCTCGGGTGCAGGGTAATTTATGTTTTCCCTGATGCACTGGTGTCATATTGGTCACTTGCCCCAGTAGTACAGTGATGTCATGAAATTTAGAGATTTTTAGATGTTTTCCCACAAGAAGCTGGCTTGTTAAAGTGGCTCACAATAGATAAACTAGAAAACTTTTAGCAAGGGGAAATCCTCTGACGGCATAGATTTTTCTCTTTTTTTTTTTTTTTATTCTGCCAAAGTTACTACTTGCAACAAAAAATTAGGAAGAGTAGAAGAAGGAGTATCATTACAGAGAAATGCACAGACAGCACTGTCAGTGGGATGCTTTTGCACAGAGCCCCAATAGCTATTAAATATTTCCAGTAAATTTCCTCTTTAAATGATTACTCATTTTCTGAGAGGTTCAGATCCAAAGAGAGTGATTTGAAGACAGATATAAAATGAAAAATTACATATGGCAAAAGGCACAAGTCCGTAAAAAGTTATGCCGGGCACAAATTCTTTATTATTTTGTACATTTTTGTAAATTGTTTATTTAATTGACCAAGCAATATTCAAAAGATTTTATAGAATACAGCAGAAAAAAGCCAACACAGAAGAACATGGAACTGGAAATGGAATTAAGTGATAAATACATAACTTTATATAATATAAATATTTTATGTTGATATAGTTGATAATAATTCTTGATAGCCACCTGGGATTTATACATACAAACTCCATGTTTATTCACAGTTCATCCTTGCTTAGATTTATGTGACACAAGATGTTCTTCTGTAGTCACGATTTGCTTATTGGCCCAATAGCAAAAGTATTTTGAGCTTGATAAAGGGACTATTAAGACTTGGTCATCACAAATGTTAGAATACCATCTGCATTGGCCAAACCATGGCTATGTAAGGATATGAAAATAGGCATTGCATACACTTTTGTGTTGGAAGTCAGAAACCTCTCTGGTTAGTATAAAAATGATTGTTTGTATCATGAATTTCCCTCATTAATGGTGGGTACACATTTTTTCTCCCTTCATTTTTCAGTTAAGTATGCTGGTAGGCTGCCACAGAGCCATAGCCAGCAGCCTATTATTTTTGAATGTTGTTAACATTGGATCAACAGGGATTTTTCCCAGGGTCCTAAGGACTACCAAGCTATTTCAATCCTTCCCTGACCGCTTTCTAGCAGATGTTATTAGTTTTGTTTCTGCCCAAGAATAACTTCATGGCCAACAAAGTAATTAAAATATCAAACACATATCGTTGTTATATGCCTTAATGTCCAGAGTGGCAAAATGACTGATGAAAGAAGACATGAGCCACCAACTACGTGCCAAAGCAAACAAGTGCTTCTATACAAAGAGCACCACTGCAGCTCTGTCTCTGCTGACAGCACACATCACTGCGGAAGTGAAGAGGCTCAGAAGAAAATATAAAGCACCAGAGGGCTTTGGACAGGATTAAATGGTCCAACAAAATCATTATGATAATCCTGCCTTATCCCAGGAATGCCAGGGTACATAATGAAAAAAATTAACTGCTTCTTCTCCAAGGTTTTGTGTACAAGGAACTGAGTTAGAGTTTTAAACAATTGCCCTCCTCTGAGGTGTTTTGGTGCAGGGATGACGTACTTCAACCTCGTGTCTACGAGCAGAGCAGATGTGGGGATAGCTCATTAGTTCCTGTTTATGTAAATTAAGATCTTCAAAAGCCTAAGAAATGTTAGCACTTAGATCTCTTTGAATGTAAAAGATGTAGGTAGGCTTTAGGTTCTTTAAAACTGTTCCCTGAAAAAAAAGTAAAGGATTTTGAAATTTCTCTGGTTCTTTTCAGGTCATTTTGTTTACTTGGAGAAAGGTTTCAGATATTGCTTTAATATTCAAGTTAAGCTATTCTTTACATTTGTCTCATTTTAAAAATATGTAATTAATTTGAAAGCTTGAATATTAGATGCCTCAAGTGCATGTATGTGCAATATCTCATGACTTTTAATCATGGTTATTACTGTCTTTTCCTGAACCTTTTTTATCTATCCTTTTTCTGTTGCCCTGTAACAGCTGAACATTTTGGGGGAATGAGGTGAGACTTCATGCAAAGCTGAATGTTACTGAAGGGAAGAGTCAGTAAAATCAGAAGCCTTGATGATATTCTCCGTAATCCTTATGATAAAAAAAAGAAAAAGCAATACTAATGGCAAATTTTATCAGAATGTGTTTTATCTACTGCTCCAAATAGAGCACAGACCAAATAGACCAGTTTATGTGTACCTCCTGATGAAGCATTTATTTTATTTGGGTTTTGCGAGACTGAGGAAAGGACCTGGAAAGACCCTGGGCACGTGGTTGAGGACAGGTATGTCCAGGCTGAGGGGAAGCCTAAGACTGAATATGCTGAGCAGGAAAGACAGGGGGAGACAGACACCTGCTCCCTCTCCATTCTCGTGCAACAAGGACTCACTTCTGGAGGAGATAAAGCATGCACAGGACTTCAGTTTTGCTCCTTCCACTCATCTGCCCCACTTGATGCCCGGATGATGACAGCTGTGAGCAGTGGATGTGTTTGTTGTATTAATTTGACAGGCTGAACACAGAACACAGTCTGGGAACAGATGTTGCCTCCAGAGGGGAAGCTTTAATGAGAACTGTTTGTGGAAACACCATGTAGCCTTCCTCAGAGCCCTGTGCTGGAAAAGAGCACCAATTTATCCTTCTCTTCCCAGTCCAAGTGTGCTTGGCCTATCAAGTCCAGACTTGCTTTCCTTCAATTTGCTTTGTTTCTGTTTAATTAAGCTTCCTGGTACCTAAGAGGATAGTAAAAAAAATACTATTCCAGTCCACATAACCATAAAGCAAACCAATATCGAATACCTTCTTAAACAAAGCCTTATAAGCCAGCACATTAACCCAGAAGTGAAAGACAGACTAACATGTTTTCCTTATAATCTGCAGTGCCAAAGCTTTAATTGAGACTCCCTGTCATTTCACAGTAGATTCAGATCAACAAAGAAATAAACTCAAAAATATCTTCTGAAAAAAGTTTACAAACTTATTGCTAAATCTACAACATATATAAAAGAAAAGGAAGAGACAAATGTGAATTACTGCCCTGGAACAGGAACTAGATGGAATTTTGTGATTCAGTCCCACACATCTCTTATCTATCTGGAGTTCTGGAAACATTTGGATAAGGAAGCTATTGTTATTTTCATGATGCTGATTGTTACTATTAATAATGATGATGAACAAGTGGCTCCCAAACTCCTTCAGTGTGACACCATATTTAAAGTCTGAGTGTAACTTTCCTACTTGGAAAGGAGAACCAGTAATACCCACTTGCTAAAGCAAGTTCCTCTCAGAGGAATGCTCCCCTGACAATGCAGGCTGTGCCATTGCTGCTGCTCTATCAAGGCTGCTGTGCTCCTGCAAGGGCTTTCAGCCCTTTGCTGATATCTTTCCTCTCCTTCCAGCTTTTTTTCAACAGCTACTGTATTGCATCTTCTCCTCTCTGCTTTTCTGATCCTATTTACTGCTTTTCCTCAAGTAGATCACTACATTTAAAAAAATGTCTTTTTTCTCGCTAAGTAAAATTCCTAATGTGAAAAAAAACAATTTTTTAATTTTTTTAAAAGAAAGATTATTTGGGTTAAAATTAAAAGCATTCTACTATTAGTGGGGGGAATACTAAACTCAACCTAGTTCTTCCAGACCCATGACATGAATTGTTTTGTTCATTTGTCAGTATTTCACACTAAGATGAAACAGAAATGAATATGCAATATAAGTATAAGGAATCCACAAAACAAAACAAGAAAATCCCATTTCCAACATGCATGCAGTATGGACTATAATATATAATTATGCACTAAGAAATAGCAAAAATTAGCATTAAAATATTTCAAAAGAATACTAATATATATGGCACCTACCCACAAAATGAGCCATTTATAGCCACAGTGAGTAACGAATGGGCTGCATAATGAAATATTTTTCTCATTAAAAAATTGTCTAGTTAAAGAAAATCAAGACTTCTAAATTACAAACTCATTTTGTGGAGGAAACTTAGTAACTGTTCATTCTTGCAAGAGTTGTAGGTTTCAGGGTCAGACAGCCAAGAAGAGAAGGTGCCATCCCTCATCAAGGCTCAGGAGTAAGGTAGTGGGAGCTAAATAAACTGGGGAACACAAGACAATGTACTAGAGCAATCCCAACCAGCAGAACCAGCTGCATTTAGAGTACTAACTAGAGTCCTTTAGACTCAGTAAGAAGATGCTCCAATAACACTCTTCACGAGCGTCCACTCAAAGCAAATGCAGAGGTGTCTGTCAGACCAGACAGGATCCTTCCCGCTTGACTTTGACTGCCTAAAAGTGCCTTGTGACCATTTCTCTGTGTTATATGGGCTCCTTCTGTGTCTGAGGCACATCCTGGGGATGCTCATTCCCATCCAAAAAGACCTTGGGAGGAGTTTCTTTCTTTCTATTCACTACAAAGAGAAACTAGACCATTTGCATTAAGATGGACATGTTTAGGCAAAATTTGTAACAAGAGAAAATTCAGATGGATACTAGATTAGAAAAACATTCACGATAAGAGTGGTCACATAGTGCAATAGATGTTCAGAAATGCTGTGTAATCTCCACCCCTGGAGACATCCAAAACCAATTGAACAAGGCCTTGAGCAACTTAATGTAACTTTGGAGTTGGCATTATTTTGGGCAGAGTGGCTCCAGAGGTCCCTTCCAGGCTAAATTATTCTATGATTGCATGAATCCTTTCTGCAGAACAGTTATATTATTTATCCACCCACAGCTTCACATGCTTTCATGATTTTTCCCTCCTTGGGCCATACTGAGTCTTCCCTGCACACATCAAACTCTGAGAGAGCTCAGAAGGGTCTGGATGTGGAAGGAAACATGACAAGGTTCAACTCGCCTCCCCACAACATGTTTTTTCAGCCATACATTTTCACCGTGTGTGAAAACACATCTGTATTTGGATCAACATAAGGGAAGTGTATTGAATATTTTTAGACAGAGATAGCATCATGTCTATCTAAACAATAGCTATTGGGTACACAGTTCTGGAGGCTTTTTGGCAAGCGAAACATTAGCTGAATGTTTACTGTGCAAAACAGCTGTAGCATTCAGAAACCAATAAACAAATTATTAATATAAAGGCGTTCATTTGAAAAAACAGTTATTCTCAAAGATATTTATTTTCTCACTTGACAGAGAAAAAGAAATAGGAAATCAGTAGATGCATTTCTGACTGACTCTTTTGAACGATATGTGATATTTAGCAACTCTTTAGAAAGGTCATTTCTCTTTTCATAAACAGTTCTGCATTATTTGGGAGCTTTGAGCAACCTGATCGAGTGGGAGGTGTCCCTGCCCTTGGCAGGGTCATTGGAACTTGATCTTTAAGGTCCCTTCTAACACAAAAAATTCTATGATTCTATGAATTCTGCAAGAAAATAAACACAATAAATGTTGAAGACTGAGGCATTGCTTGGAGAATACACCTTTTGTATTTCTAATGTGTCACATCAGTCATGTTTAATTAGCTACAGTTAAGTTTTTACTATGCAAAGTTTTAATGTGTTTATTCAAAGATCTTGTGTTTAAAGCACTGATAGATGTTTCTTAGCAAAGACCAGACTAAGAAAAGTGCAATTGTAAGTAGTAAGCTGTATGAGAGCAGAGAGTGAATTCACATGATGTTCCATGACCTCAGAGAGGTTCTGTGCCATGACTTCAAAGAGGTTCTCTCCCATGGAAGATTTATTGCACACAGGACTACTGAAAGGGCTTGTATAAGTGTTAGTCCAAGCTGATTCAGCAGAGGTGCTGTTAAAAGCAGCGTCAATCCCCAAACCAACTGCTAAAAGGTATTGCATCAAGCTCAGCTCTTGTTCTCTCTCCCTAGAACCATGCCACAAGCTTTACTCAGGAGCAGGCCCTCCATCTTCTCCCCATATCCCTATAACCAGGGCTCTTCCGTGGCCTCGAACCATGTCTCATATTCATTATTTGCATCCCTTATACGAACGAACTGAACAAGGTCCCTAGGTACAGATACTCTTGAACTTTAGACGTGTTGAAAGCATTTTTATGGCAACTCCTCCAGATCAGTCAGTATGTGCAACAATTCCATTTCCAAGCACAGCAATTAAAATGGAAAGTAAAATTAGATAACAGACCTTAAATTAAGAATTGATTAAGCATTAGATTATTATGGTTCACGTACAGGAGCAAAGAAATATTTCGCTGTGCTTATGGTTAAATGCAAAAAATTCTAATAATTGATATTGAGCTTGCAAGACAATGTGATTACATTTTCAATCTTAGTTGAATTAAACTCCATGTGATATATTAAATTGGCTAGGTAGAATTCCTGTTAGCATAAAAATTAATGTTGTGAATATATACCTGGATTTGATCAGCTGAAATACAATATAATCTCAAATATAAACTATGTTTACTGGGCAGTACAATTATGACACTCACCTATTGAATCTGGCATAGCAGTTCTAATAAAATTTGGTACTGATAATATGATAGAAAAGAAATAGCCTGATGATTTGAAATTACAGAAATGCATTCCTGTACAACCTGCTCTTGGTGAACTTGCTTTGGCAAGGGGTTTTTGGATTAGACGATCTCCAAAGGTCCCTTCCAGACCCTGACCTTCTGTGATTCTGTGATTCTGTAACTTCACATCACAAATGCCCAGGTTCCTTTCAGCAGAATTTATTGAGAATCAGCCTACAGCACCCTCCTCACTAGACTTTTCTTCTGGCACTCCTCTTCATGTCATATGGAGAGAAGAGTATTCACCAAATAACGATAACACAAGCATCCCTATTACATGATAGATCTGCAATATATATTTGGGCTCTCCATGTATGTTAACACAACGCTGCATAAATTTTCATCAGGGGATGAGCAACATTTTGCTCTTGACAGCCATAGCTTCCGGGTATGTGAAATCACAAAGAAGATGCGACTACCTTTGAGTGTCACTGTAAATATCCATGTGATGTCACCTCAGAAAAATTTTGAGGATCACCACTCATTCCATTATAGCACTCTATATTATAATAGTACTATAGTTCTAAAGGTCAACATCAAATCTGAATAGAATCTAGTACCACCTGGTTATGGGGCATTTCAACTTGTGTGATATACAAGGAACTAATTTAGACCTGTCCTGTAATCTGTACTTGCTAAATAATCCCTAGGGCACAACTATGCTACCAACTGCTTAAAGAACAGAGCAGTCCTCAAATTCACATGCAGCTGTGGTTTGGCAGAAAAAGCAGGGAAACACCAATAAATCCTTTAGTCTTTTTCTGAAGAGATATCAGCCCAAAGTTTTAAGGAAGTCTGAATATTCAGAAAATGTACAGAATATAAACTACATAGAAAACAAAGAAATTAGGTGAAATGTCTAAAGTTGTAAACCTCCCAAGTCAAAAATATTTTCCCGTTAGACAAATCTTATGCTAAGAAAATCAGTAAAGAACAGGCATATGTTCTGCAGCATGGCATGTGGTCACACCAGAATATCTGGCATCTTAAATAACTCTAGGTCCCAAATCCCACTTTGGAAACACACAGCTTTTAAATTCCCTTCAGCCAAACAGAGGGAATCTTAATCAAAGTGATCAGGTGCTATGGCAATCAAATTAAAGAGTCAGGGTCTGTAACATCAAACCAAACAGAAGGATGTCAGATTCTTTAGACAGATAATTTACTCATCATAAATTAAGAATTTAGTTAATTAAAGTATGTGTAAGTTCATGTTGAATGTACTGATTAGCTTTGATTTTAAAATAGAAAAAATACACTGCAATCAAAAAATTCACTCTTACTTTTTTAAACTTTCAAAATTTACTTTCTGGTCATTATTTTTAAAAGGCTGCATTTAAAAAAATATATTTCCAAACTAAATTTTAGGTCAAGCACCAGGCAAACAAAAATTTGCTATTCTTCCAGCAAAATTAAGCATATTTTAGCTAGAAATTTTACTCTGAACCACAGACTAGCATTTTCAAGGAGAAAGAAATTGGAAAGCATTGAAATGAAGGCAAACAGGTGCTCTTTGCAAGAGGTAAATCAGCCCCAGGCAAATCAGCAAGGGGATTGTGACCATGATGAAGACAAAATGCAAGGCATCAAAATTTCTTCCAGACAGCCCCTGCCTGTGAGGTTCCCAAATAGGCCAGGCTGTTTTCAAACTGTTTTTCTTGGCAGAACTGCAAAACCCCCCCTGATCTCTCCAAGGATGTAGTCGATCCCAGCTGGATCCATTTGCATTGGCCTGCATGAGCAGTGGCAAATCAGGCACAGTCTTTTTTTTTTTTAAAATGAAACAGTCTTATTTTTTTCTTTAATAAAGAGCAATCTCTTCATAGATTATGAAACCTCCAGCTTTATGTTTGGTTTTTACTTCCCCTTCCCCCACCAGTTTAGCACACACTTACCTTAGTTAATGTTCACTTTTCAGAGCTGGAGTGGCCACAGAGACCCTACAGGACAACAGGGAGGCAGGAGATGAAGCTGGTTTAGTCCTCTCCCTCCCCACAATTATTTTCAGCCCTACAGACAGAACAGTGTAGTTGGGCGTGCTTTTCTTTAATCAGTCTCTCTTTTGTTTTCTCGTGCACTGGATCAGCACATTTTTCATTCAAAAGCAATGACAAAGTTTCCATAGACTTTCCCATTAGGAGGATCAGAATCCAGCTCTACTAATCCATTCAAATGAATTTCAGACTGGCAATGATTTCACCACAATTAGATCATTTTACAGACAAAATCAGGAAGAGCTCTTGCGTCAGAAAGACCAGACCACCCCAAACCAGACTACAGAATTTCATTTTTACCCCTGTACTGGCCACAGATATTTGTATTGAAGGCACATCATCTGCAAAGCAGCTTGATTTTAATATTTATCATTGGTTTTTTAAAAGGTAAGACAAAGTAAAACTTGTTTTTCTACAAGGAATAAATACAAAGTCTCAGAGATGTTTTATATGTTGAAGTCTATAAACACAAAGCTGGTCTCTGCGTAACCAGCATTTTGCACCAAAACATCATTGTGCTGGTGGAAAACTAGTAGGTGAAAAACTGAGGGGGAAAATCCATTAAGGATGATAAAAGCATTTTTCTGATTTTGAAAAAATGTACTTAATTCTATAGCCATACTTTATTTTCAACTGTACTTTTTCACAAAAGGGATTCTTTTACACCCTATATAAAGCACTACTGTGCCTTTGTAGTCAGCCTAATAATGAATTCTGCTGGTCAGTGTTACCCATGTGTTCTTGTATAGCTTTTCAGTAGGAAGTATAAGCAAGCCACAATCATATATTTCCTTATGCCAGGTACTGTCTCCCCTTACTGCCTTTTGACAATGGCTCTTTTTTCTTTGGGCTACCCTACTGACACTGACATCAGTTTGCCCAGACACAAGGGTCTTCAATCCAAAGACTTTATGACTTATGGAAAGCAACTGCATTCTCAAGGGCTGACCTGTGGGCTGCACCATGGGCACCCCTGGCAACTCCACACAGAGCAATTGCTTTTTTCTGGCTCTGTGGAGAAGACACGGGACAAGGCTGGGGGCACCACCAGTGCCAGCACTGCAGTGGTTGAAGGACACTGGTGTGCTGTCTCTTTTATCCTCCCACTCCCAACCTCAAAAATCCCATGTTCCAAAGGTGTGAGTTGAAGAGAAGAGTGTGAAACTGCACCATTAAAGATTACATTGTGGTGTGTACAAACACGATTGGGGATGCCAGGGTAAAAAAATAATAATAATTCAAGCCTGAGGCAAGCACCTGCCTGAGATAGTTCAGGCTGCATAAGGAAACTTTGAAAAGCATCACCAATTAGGGATCTCTTCACAGAGGGCAGCTGATAGCTCCAGTTTCCAAGGCCAGTCCCAGCATATGCATAACATTATTTCCTTCTGCCTTCTTAAGTATCTCTTAATTATAGGAACTGAAAGCCCCCTGATTCTTGCATTATAGAAAAGTGTAGTTAAGTATACTTGAGGATTCCCTGTACATTTTGCTATTCAATAAACCTTTTGATTGCAAGTGAAGGCCTAAGATTCAACTAGCAAGGTCAGCTCTCATACTCCACATGTGTTTTCCAAACTGTGATCCATGGTCAAGCCTCAACACTGCACTCCAATAAGCAGAGACGGGGAGATTAGCCCTATGACTGGCAGTTTAATTATGCTACTATTTTGTAACATTCCACTGATTTGCACTAGAATCAGTATTGGAAATATCTGTCAGTTCTCTTACATAAGGCTGCCTTAGATTTTGTAAGTGTGTATAAAAATTTTATATAGATAGTCTATATGCAAGTATACATTTTAAAAGTTATTCATACATACACATGCACTTCTCCATACAATTATCCCTTTAGTTTGGTTTCCCATCCCAGGCCTCACCCTATATAAGAATTCAGAGAAGTGAGTTGTCAGACGTTGGAATACTTACTACATGGATTACCATCTTCCCTGCTAAAGGTATCAGACATATTTNCAACAAAAAAACCCCACCCCAAACAATAAAAACCTGAATCCACACACAGAAAAAGTTAGAGAAGAAACATAAATAGCAGATTGTATCTCAATTCAATCGAGTGAACTACAGGTCTAACAGAGCATGCGCTGAAGCCCTGAACCTCACACTGCTTTAGGGGAGAAATCTGCAGAACCTGGCCCTATAAACACCATGTGGGGATGTATGACAGGCTTGAGTACTTGCCCCTTTAGCAGTGTTCAGTGCACCCAAAGGAAACCACAAACTCAATGCAGGACTCAAAACCAAGTGACCATCGTAAAACCACTTAGAGGAACTAGTCTCAGCTTTGTCTAATTTTATATCAGTGAAACTGCGTCACAGTGCTTCAGAGAGGACAACATGTTCCTTGTATTTTTCTAGAACAGGGCTGATTGTAAATTATTTTAGGGCATGTTTTCTCTTGGGTAAATGCACTCTCCAGTAATGTGCAAAATACTTGAGAATATGCTTCCACATCTTGGCAAAAGGAGCAGAAACACCAACTCGCTCACCCATTATTGTATGTAAAACAGCTTTGTATTTGCAATTACTAGGAGAAGTGACAAGACAGTACCCAAGTGGGAAAAGTGGAAGCTGCTGAGATTAATGAAGTGTTCCCATGGCAAGAACTATTCTGAAATACATGCCAGGTTTGAAAAGAAAAATCCTTTATGTTTTATTTGCTTGCTTGTTACTATACAATACGTGATTTCCCTCCCCTTGTCTTGATTTTGACAAGTGGACGTGTTGAAAAATGAAAGCTTGAAAGGTCTACTTCCTCTAGTACAAGTACATTTACTCCTTATAATGTCAGGTTTAATTCTACAGTGAACACTAACAAAACTGATGAAATTTTGTTTTTAGTTGTGGCTGAACAGAGGAAAAAAATCCAACATAATAATTTTTAAGCTGTACTTTAGAAAAAGAAAGGCCAGGAATTCTTTAGGTACTGATAGCTTGAGAATATAAAATAAAATTAAAAAAAAGACTATAAAGCTTCCAAAAGAGTTGGTCAAATGATTACTGTCATAATAACACAGACATGGTTTATATTTTAGACTGATGCTCCTGTAAAATTATACATAGCAATAACACAGAGCTGAAAATGCTGCATTGTTCACAACCAGCTGAAACTCTGACCTTGGCTTCCAAAGATACCTTTTCAAACAGTGTTAATACAGCAAAATGGGGCTTTTTTCAAATCCATAATTCCTTTGGAAATAGCTGTAAAAATAGAGTATTTAAGTTCCAGCTAGCTGAATAGTTGAAACTGTGCCAAACGTGGACTTTGCTCATGAATTGTTTTGATTGAAATAGTGCCTACTAGTTAAGACAGACCCAAGATCCAAACACAACAGACACCATGCACAAGTTTTTGAGTTCCAAATATTTCAAATACTTATCAGTGGTTTTCCTTTAAAATACCAAACATTACAAAGGGAAAAGGTTAATGGGTTAAAACGCTGAGAATATGAATGCCCAGTGAATCAGCTTGATTTTGTACAACCACATACAAAAAGCCTGGGCTGGATTTAGATCAGCGTCAGCACCGGAGGCTTCCTGCCCTCGGTGTGATCCTCCAGTCCCAAGCTCAATAGGAATATTTTTTGAAACAAGAATGAGGGAAGAAAGAAGGGAGCTGTGGTGCAGGAGGTACTATGGTGTATCACAAGAAGAATGTTAGTATGACCTGAAGTGCCACACCAAAGCTCTTCAAAACTACAAGTACAAAATCATATAGATCGTAGCATGTCAGTCCGTACAGTCTTAATATGTTACATCCCTTTTTGCCACTTTACTACATGCTGGAACCCAAGGCATTATGAAAGCCTTTTTGCGGTCCTGAGACCTCCCATTTCTACTAGCTCACACACACACAAAAAAAATCTCTTCTTTACTTTTCCTTCTTGAAAATATGCATTTGTTCATTCTAAACAGAGGATGATCTGTGATGTGACCAGCAGTTTTCTTGGAGTTAATTTCTGGAATAAGACAGAGGTTCCTAGTAGATCTAAACTCTAAAAGTTTCTTCAGAAATATAGGTTCAGCTTTTTCAAGGAAGTGTATATGCTCTTTGGCAAGGGATATTCTCTCACATTTGTATTCCAGACATTTGAAGTTGGAGTAATCAGTAATATTTTATTGCAAAGCGTCATATGCAATTTAGTTTCCTTTCTTTGTAAATTCTTTGTGCAGTTTAGTGAAAAACAAAGCACATTAAAACTCTGATGAGTGACCATTAAGTGACCATCTCATTTATTAAAGGTCTGTGTTCAAAAGTTTATATGACTGAAGGCTTGACGCATATTTTCCTGCAGGCTGCAGATTGCATCCATTTTAAGAGTGATTAGCAGATTATTGGAAGTTTAGCATGTGTACAAGAAGAGACTGGAGTTTATTTGCCAGAATCTTTAGAAGTGACTTATTTATTCTGGAATCAAATCCAAAGAGATACTATGAGAAGCATTTTATTGCAGATGTTTATAATTTGCAGTGTGGCAGTGCCTAGAAATCTCAGTCAAGTACCAAGCTTTATATATACGTTACTCAAAGACAGCTCATGCTCTAAGGGGGCACGTTTTGTTTAAAAAGCAAAGTAATAAAATTATTCCCATGCACTTTATAATAATTTTAAGAAATAAATCAATTCATTAAGCTGTGAAAGAATAGCTACATTCCTTATTATTCTTTTACTGGAAAGCACAATGTCTTCTGAATATCAGAAATCATTCATGGCATTTTATAACCTAAATAAGGTCCTGTGTTTTTCTCATTAAATTCAGTGGTAGTTTTTCCAGGCAATAGCATAAACAGGACTTCTGAAAGTTTTAATTAGCCTAAATTGTCCAGTTGCCATCTAAAACAGGCACTAAATCATCTGGATACCTACAGTGTCATTTAATAACGCATGTGTTTAACAAAGCATTAAAAGGCTAGACATTTTCTAGTCCCAGTAGAAATTCTTGGCAATTTTTTTTCTATGCAAGAACTTTCTTGCAACTGTACTTTTAGTAAAATATTAGACTGTATTTTGTGGAGTACTGTATTTTGCGGAGTACTGTATTTTGCTGGTGACTGCCAGTTGTTTTCTACTCATCCACAGAATAATTTGGAAGATGCATTTTCAAGCTTATGTGACATATTTGTGTAGGGATAGAGGCCATGTCCACTTACATCTATTTCTCATCATACATAAATTTGAATAAATTCTACAGGTGATCTATTTAGAACCTGTAGTATCAGAAATACATTTCTTTAAGTGCATGCCTACTCAGATACCGTTAGATGTGTGGAAAATAATAGCATGGCCTGAATTATAAATTATAAAAAAACTCTTTCAAAGTGTGGCTCTTGGGATCAAGCCAATCATGTACCACAGTATAAAAGAAGTTACCGCATGCTACTGCCCCTAAGTTCAGGTACATAACAGTTAACAATAAAAATCATAAAAAATAAAATTTTCCAAATATTCTCCCTTATCAGCTATCACAAAAAGGAAAGGCCGATTGAACATAGGTTTTCTTCTATTTAAAATCTTCTTTATCTTTCTGGATTTAGTACAAAGAAGCATCCTACACAATGAACAGCAATTATCGCAAAACAATTCATACAAATATGCAAAATAATGAGAGCAATCTAGGCTGGATACAAGGAGATTTTCACAAACTAGTCTGAAAAAAAAAGCAGATGTAGGGTGCATTTGAATGCACAGGAAAGTCTTAAGTTTAAAAATGGAAGAGGAAGATAAGAATATTTTGAGAGAGGCAAGATGGAGATGACAGTTGCAGTAATAAAGAAAGAGAAGTAGGGCTGCACAGCTTTGACGTGCTGCTGCAGAAAAGGAAAGCTAAAGGAGAAATGAGAAAATGAGCATCACATTGCCTTGAAAGTCATATTTCAAATCAGTATAAAAGAGGCCTCCTTCCAGGAAAACTGGAACTACATGCTTGGTTTGAAGGACACCAAGAGTGTCACTGAAGCCAATGACTTAATGTCTCCAGCAGGCAGTTTTCCAGGGTTCAGCTATACACAAGCATCACAGCAGCAGTCTCCTACCTGAGCAGACAGTTGTATTTATAATTACCCTGGTACCATTTACCTCATTTTAAAGCATAAAGAGGGAAGTCAATTGTTAAGTCTGTACTGGCAGAGCTCAGTAGCAGTCCCCCCCACAGACTGGCCACACAGCTCAGGGGTTTTGCACAAGACAGGGACTACTCCCACCAGGCAGGAAGGACAAGGCGAAAGTAAGTTTACCAAATAGACAGCATTTATGCCATGGCACTTGTCCACATGGCCAGGGAGCGTGACTGGTCCTCTATAATTTACTAACGTAAATGTGACCAAAGAAGTACAGTGCAAAGATATCCAAATGAGCTTGAACTTGCCATCTCTATCGCAGCTGCTGGTGTGCTTCTGTGCTACCTTCTGTACATTATTCAGGGAGAAAATTCTGCCATTCCACCAAAAATCTTGATATAGATACAGACTATAGACTGAGTTTATACTATGAACTTTCTCCCCTTAAGAAAGTAATTCTTCTTTTCCTGCATAGAGCACAGCTCCAGGGTATTCAAACCAGCCCTTTGGCCTTTTAGAATATCAAGAGGCCTGTGATTTTGCAAATTTTAGTCCCTGTTTGCTTTTGCTTTCCTGCTAATCCAGTATTTACAGTGCCTCTTACATTTCTTCCACTTAGAAACTACTTGCAACAATTCTAAAATAGAAAGCTTAATGGCAGCATTAGTGATGCTGTCTCTTACAGGTTTTATAAAGCTTGCTTCACCCTCTTCTCCATACCTGCTAAAACAACGACTATGATCCAAATACAAGCACAATCCTGGCAGTTTCTTTAATGTTTCAATCCATTTCTTGTGCACAAAGAGTACCATATGAGCATTTGCAGTGATAGGTACAGCCATGCAGAAGCAACAGCCTCTCTTTACCCAACTCTTGATACCCAAATCATATGCCATGATTTGTTTTCAGGGAGTTTTGCCAAGTTACTAAAATGATTGAGAACTAAGTTAGACTTCATCATTAAAAGGAATAACCCAAATGGACTTCGGGCCTAGTCAAGATCTGCATTAGGTCTATTTTACCCTGAACTGATTATATATGCATTTTGCAAAAGCTGTGTTTCACAATAGGTGGACAAAGCAAGCAGGTATGACTGTCTTTCCAGCAGATCAAAAGGCCTGTGGTCATATCCATAGGATGACAAGACTACAGAAGCCCCCTTTGCCTGCTCATAGGAAGATGCTATCATGCATGCAGGCATGTCTTGTATCAGTGGCAAGTTATGTTGCCTCTTCATAAGGATTACATGATTGGCTCTGTTGATTTTGTCAGATGATATTTGTTAGGAAGTGCAGAAAGTACATGACCAGTAAGAATTCTTTTCAGAGGCTGCTGAAGTTTTAACTGACTTATGCTTGTTAAACTCACCTTTGGAACAGTACAGGAGTGATTTGCCACTGCTTTGTTTGAGAATCTTTCTTTCTTTCCATTTCTATTTAAAGAGTGCATTATTTTAGGTAGAAGGAAGAGATTTACTTAGATTGGCAGAAAGAAATAGATAATTCTACTTGTGTGGATACAGGCCTTTTAGACAACACCAATGCATTTTTACAGGTTATCTAGTGCAAATGTAAAAACAGAGCCAAAAAAAGAAAAAAACAACAACAAAAAAAGGTTTCAAACTTTTTTCCTATAAAGTCACAAAAGGTGTTGATTTTCATAAGTTCTATAAAAAATCTAAGTACATTGTCTTTTTTTTTGTTATTTTACAAACCTCTAGTTTGAGTGGACTAAAAATGTTTAGGGAGAAAGAAGAAATCTGTATCAGTTTTCACAAAATGTTTTTCCATACTTTTTTCTTACACTTTTCCAAACATAAACACAGGTTTTCAGCCATGCCATTTTGTTTCTCAGAATCCAATAACCTGGTGCTTCCCCTTCCAGTGCTCTGACCACATCTCTGTGGCACCACACCCAAGGGACCATATCCCAACATGTATCAAAATTTATGTCAACCTGAGCTCTGTGTGACTATTACTAAGTTAGATGGTCTATCACTCAAAGAGTGAACCTCCTGATGAGTAATGAGTGTTAGTCTGTAAGTCTCAAGGGCAGCAGTTGTTCTTACCCCATGTGACTTTGGTGACTGTCGTGTTTGTGATAACCTACAAGAGTGATAGATTTCTGATCTTTGTTTATAGAGCAGTTGCAGGATCTTGCTCTACAAACCCCTCCACAGTTCTCTTGCCCTGCTCTGGTTTCTCGATGTAGCATCAGCTCTGCCAAATTAACCTCCTTTCTTCTACCACATGCCTCTTTTAAGAAATTTTCCAAGTAGAGGAAAAGAGAAACCACAATATGATAATCATCATGTTAGTCATACTATTAGGTAACATCATTTTTTTCCATTCCTATTGTCATCAATGGCAGGTTAGCCATGACCTTGTTGAGCTGTGACGTGTTGAGATCTAATTGTGCTAGTTCAGAAAGCTTAAATCAGAAAGTACATTATCGCAGGAGGATAGTGATATTTTACTTCTGTTTTTTATACTGTCCAGGTTGCATAATAGTATGCATCTGCCCAGTCTCTGCAACTTACAGCTCATGGCTTTGTCTTACTGCTACAAAGCAAGTCCATTCATATGCAAGTCTCATTGTGTTTTCACAATAGCAAAGCAACTTCCAAAATTACATAGGGTTTTTTTTCAGTTTATAATGTAAAGCTTTCCAGTTATATTTTAATTCTTGATTTCTGGTGAACTCTGAACTCTTGCAAAGGACTGAAGAGCATTTACATCCTTAGTTGCTGGCTTTGCCCAGCACCTTCTCACTTCACTGCCACCAGGGGCAAGATCAGCTGAGGCACTTTGAAGTTGTCTTACTTCCAATTATTCCTACCTGACATAGTCTTCTTGCAATTATTTTTCAAAGTGTGGAGTGAATTGGGAGACCATTTCATAAGCTGGTAGGTGATTGACTAGTTTAAAAAAAAAAAACAACAAAAAAAACCAGGGGAACTCAGCTGGCTCTCCTATTCTAGGCTAAATTTAGAGGCAGCCCCAAGAAACCAGTGGCTGAGCAAGCTGCCTCACTGATCCCTTCTCTTTCCTCTAATGTGTTTTTCTCATGAAGTAAAATTCCCTTGTTGAAGCTGTATCCATTGTGGTTTATGCTACCACGGCACATTCACAGTGATCCTGGAGCGTATGCAGTCAACGACCCAAGCTCACCTGATGCCCAGCTGCCATCTCAGCCATGGTGACCCAGGTGCCTGTGATTGTGTTGATGCTAGTAACAAATTCTGCTTGAAGTTCCCATAAAGCAGTAGCTTTCTCAGAAACATCTGGAAGAAGCTCCCACATAGTAGGAGTTGGTGCACTCAGTCTAATTGCTATAGAACATGTTTTCATCTTAAAAGAAACATTCCACAGTTACAGTGAAAAACAAGTTTACAATGTATGACCCCCCTCAACAAACAAAGAAAGACATTTACATGGCAAGATTGAGACAATACTATTTTCCTTCTAGGTACCCCATTAAAAGACTTTGGTCTCTCAGCAGATGAAGCAGCTCCAACAGTCCTTACACTAAATTTGTGTTTGGAAGAGAGAAAGATTTAGAAGAAAACAACTTTTTTGTATGTTTCTCATTGGTTTAGCTCCTGTACATGACCAGAGACTAATCAGCTGACAACATAGTTCTGAGTTTAGAGGGACATCAGTTATTTCTTCTTTCTAAGTTTCTTGTATGACTAAGTCATTTTGAGAATTATTATCCTGTTTAATTGTATTCCTATCTGTTATGAACTGACATAAATATTTACTTTAAACAAATGTCTTCAAAGTGTCTCCTTACAATCAGTAACAGACCCTTCCTAAACAAATACAGCTGGATGTTTTGAAATCCAGCATGATGAACTGTGAAATACAAACAAAAAATTGCTAACTGCACGTTCTTACAAAGCTGTTTCCAAGGCAGTATTTCCATCCCCTGAAATAGGAGCTGTTTATACTGCAGTAACTCTGGTAAAATGTGCAATACTTGCTGGATGGCCGAATGCTGACTGATGATGATTACAAGACAGGATTTTAGTTTTCAGCCTGTTAGAACAGAAAACCCCTGAAGGGGGGTGGGAGTGAAGGAAGAAAGGCAAGGCTGATCTTGCTTTATTTTAGTCGTCTACAATTTATGTCTTCATCAGAGCTAGTTTTCATCTGTTGTGTTCGTAGAGAGTTCAGTCAGTGGAGCCTGGGGAATGATTCATCCTGCCCAATAAGCAGGTGCCTATGTCTGAGCAGATGGATTTCGTCTTGAAAGCTGGTTGACTAAACGAGAGCAGTGATATATAAAACTGCAACATGAATCTTCTCTTTAAATCATGGGTATTTTAACAATTGATTTAAAGATAAGTGGGATCAATGATTTTCAAGATGTAGAAAAAGTAATTACTACTCTGAAAACTTATTTTATTGCTTCTTAGAAAGAAGCATGTTTAAAGGGACATCAGTAATTAAAAAGTCTAGTGCAAGATTATTTCAGATTCATTACATCAATAGCAGAAATTGTTACTTTTAGCATTAAGTGAGATATGCCAAACATGAATATTTTTTTTCCATGTAAAACAGCTGCTAGAAATTATCATTTCTCATTCTTTAACATTTTTTTTTAAAGTTCACAGAAGAAATTTGCTTGGAAAGAATGGTTGGATATAAATTTTTACCTCAGCAAAGTTTATAGAATTTCCCTGACCATTGCAGAGTACAATGATGCATAAAAAAATGCCACGATTAAGCAGAATGACCTAGGACAAGTTACATAACAGATGTTTTAGCTAGAGTAGCATATGTATTATACATCTGACAAGCTTCTGTCTCTATAAATCAGAACTTGTTTGCAAAGCTACAGAGAAATAATGTCTTAGTATGCAAAAAGATGTAGAAGGCAAAAAAAAAAAAAAGAAAAGAAGATCTTCAGGAAAACAATTACATGTTTGCTACATAATTTCAGCTGTTAGAGAACAACTACAATTTAAAAATGTAAGAGGTTGAAAGTATTTTCACTCTTTGGATGCTATTAACATCATCAGTGAGTAAATAGCAGAAGTGCATTTGAAGTCATTGCACTGAAATTTGTGTTTGCCAATAATGAGCACTGTCTCACAACAGTTACAGAGCCTTCCTCCCAAAAAAGACATGCTAGAGCACACGTCTGACCTCTCACTGGGCAGCAGGTAAGGCAACGCTGGAATGGCTCTTCCAGTCACCAATCGATTTTAAAAAGTTACTTGACGATAACTGCACTATTGCAAGTTCTTTCATGAGATCTGAGACAAGAAATAATCACAAATACCAACAGAGCTACAGAAATAAATGTGAACGTTAGAAAGTTGTGAAAGTTGTATGTCTATGCCAGTTCTTGTTGACTAGCTCTATTTACTTCCATGAGGTATATTGTCTTTACTACCAGAGATGACTACTTTTTAATTTATCACATGACACTTCACAAGATCTAAAGCTTCTGCATCCTCTGTGATCTTTCTTTATATCTGTCCATGCCTGCAAGCACTAAGGATAGAACAATTTGTTTAGTTTTTTTGTAGAGACACGCAGAACAAGAACCACAATACCATGAAGTGGTCAGAGAAATGACACTTAAAGTGTGTCCATCGGATGTATGGCCCACCATGATAGGTCACTCAGGCCTCTTTTTGTCTAATGCAGATCTTTGAAAGTAAGATGCACAGGGATCTGGATGGAGCTTTAGCTACAAGCACGACAGATATGTTCTGTACTGTAAGCACAGATCCCTTGCCCATTAACTGACTGATACATTAAGAAAGTGCTCCATATCAAAAGGACATTGGAAGCAGACTATGCTAAGGAGTAATTAGGGTGAGAAAAAGAAATCATAAACATTTTTAGGTAGACCTCATCAGCAAGAATTGTTAATTCTTTTTGCCTTTTGTACAGCCAGGGTAGTCACATATCTGTTAATTTTCTTCCATGTGCAAATATTTAAATCAAATCAAAGCAGAACTTTGCATAAGGCTTGCCCTTTTGTGCTGATGCTGGGCTTCAGGGGTCTAAGAGAGGTATTATAGATATAAAGTTTAGGATTTAAACAATGTCAAGAGAAAACAAGTTACAGTTGGACCAAAGGCTTCCAACAAGAGCTCAGCACCCAATGGGAATGGACTTGGAATAGCCTATCTCATTTCCACCCAAGCACCTTTTATTTGACTAGAACTTTCTCCTGAGCACTAAACTGGTCGTACCACAAGTTAGAGCCACCATCAACCTGCCTTGGCTTTTGTCTCTTTGCATGACCCCAGGAGGCTGGTCCCATTGATACATTCCCAGCTCATTTCTCCCAGGAGTGCCTCCCAGGTTGAATAGCAGAAGGAGGAGACCTGCATAGTGTGTTTTCTAGAAATGTCAGTCCCAAACATCAGAGCGATATGTACCTTCACTGTGCATCTCAGTGTGAAGCCAGTTCTCCAGCTCTTTTGTGGCCAAAGAAAGAGGGATGACCAGTCATACCGTGGCTATATCAAAGACCAAAATACCTTTAATTTTTCTGTCTATCAAGCTGCTACTAAGCTCTCTACCAAAGAATTCATGGGATCATGGCTGGAGTGCTGAACCAAACATAACATTTGGAACTAGCAAATAGAAATTGTAAATATTTATGGTTATTAGTCTATGAAGGAGTAAAAGTTACCTTTCTCAAGTAGAATATGACACATAATACAACTGTGGCATGCCTGCTTAAGAAACAGATATTTTGATAATAAATGCTGATATTAAAAAGACATCCAAAATAATGAATTTATATAAAGTTGCTAATGCCCACTATTAGATGTTGTTAAATTGATTGCAGCAAAAGGAAGCAGATGCCTGTCTGCATATGTCCAATATTAATACCCAGGATTTAATACTTACATCTTTGTCTTTGTTTCAAATAATTGCAAGCTGGTTTATTGCCTGGTTTTAGCTTTCCTGAATTGCCATCAGAACAAGATCAGAGTGCATATCTGTTTTTTCAGGTTTGTTTTTCTTTTAATGTTATTATTTAGTAATTCAGCTGAGATGGCTTGAAATTAAATTTTACTAAAATTACATTAAAGTCGAGCAACAATCACTAGACAATATAACCAAAAAAAAAAGAGTTATGATTGTTAAGTTTGCCTGAATAAACCAATTAGAGCAGCCTATTGAGATTAAGAGCAACTAAACAGATCTGTGGCATAAATGTCTCTGGTGATTTTAAGCGGGGGCCGTGAATTTACCCTGTTAATATACACTATAGGATAGTGCAATGGGGAGTAAAACAGGGAATCATAAACTTTGTATCAGAGGTGACATCAGAAGAAAAACATTGTCTGTGGACCTCCTTCTCTACGGATCGTGGCAACTACAGTCATCAGTTCTTTTAACAGAAAATTAATTCCATCACATTTACAGGTACATTTTATGTTTACAAAGAAATCAAGCATTGACTCACTTCATTTAGAGCAAGTCACACCCTTTCCCTATTTCTAATAATTTCAACAGCAAGAAGACATGATCTCCTTGGTCGTCGGCCATGTTGCAGTATTTGCTTACAGAAGGCTGATCTAGGTAGAAGTAGCATTTTTCTTGTCTTTATCACAGCATGCCAGATTTAACCTCTAAATGCACATTTTTTTTCCTTTTTAATTTCCTCATTGCTTTCTTTTTAAAGCATCTTTTAAATACTGAGCAGTGTGAAGTAATTGCCATAAAAGCTCAACTTATTACCGGGTAGTTGAAATCGGATGTTTCTCCACTCTTTCAGTGCAGCAAATTGCCAAACCAGCCCTGTTAGGATGAACAATTCTCCATGGCTCCCTGGGGTTTGTTACAGCGAAGCTACACTGCACTGGGAAAGTACTGACAGATTTTTTACTTCTTTTCGTGCAATTAAAAGAACGGAAACAAAGTGAATGAACACCACACGATCCCCTGCTCTCTCCAGAGAGCATCCCACAGAACGTTCTGCAGATGACTGGTGGCCTGCAGAGCACAATTGAGGAGCTGCTGGAGGAGAGGTGGTTTTGTAATAAGCCTGCTTTGCTTGCAAGTGAGTTAAATATGCATTTCAAAGCACATTTTGCCACCATATATTTCACATCCTGTACAAAACTCACATAGACCTTCCTTTAATTAAAGTTTCAGCACTTAAGAATACTTGTAAAATATAATCCCTGTCTTTTTCACACCCTAGCAACCCACAGAATCACTTCATGGCATCTTAGGAGTAATGCGCAGGCCATCTAAAGAGGAAGCATGCTGATGTTTTTCAAATTAGGACACTAAACTTCAGAAAAATTTTGGATTTTTTTTTCTATTTTCTTCTTTCTTTATGCTCTATTTTTTTAAAAACAAAGGAAAATCTATTTGCCCCAGAGCTGCTTTAACCACTGCAGTGATCCGTAATAAAGCATTCGAGTTTCTGCAACTCTAAAGGTGAATTGACTGCAGCAACACTGAGAAATCTGGTGCTTTGTGAGAGCTGTTTTTGCTTTCAGATATACAACATGCACATTCGATAAGCATGGCTCTTTTACTACACTGTTGCTTGAATTTAGGTCTTTAATTTATCTGCAGTCTTGGATAACGCCCAGAAGTAACAGTCTGAAGAACTACTAGGGAAATCATGCCCTGTAATAAAATTTGCTACAAGTAAGCCACATGCACAACAGCAGTCATGGAATGATTTTAAAAGCAAAAAGATAATCCAACTAATATACATCAAAAATATATTAGTTGGCTATCAGATGCAGGTGAAAATACTTTCTCATATCATTTTTGTGATAAACCAAAACAACAGAATACCTCAGTTGCTTTTATTCTCTCTTGCGTAGAACATAACCACCGTGTTTGGGTTTACATTCTTTTATTTTATTTTATTGCTCAAAGTATCAGTCCTTCTTCAATATATATCATCACAGGCATGTATATCCATACAAATAGAAAACTAATACAGGGTCATGTAGTGAAAATTAAATGGATTTCACACAGGTGCACAATCCAAATCTCACTAAAGGAAATGTACAGATCATAGTTAACGTTGAATAAGATTCATGATGAATGATCTGATGCACATTAAGGACACTGAAATCCACTTAGGACTTAAAAATTATATGCAAAGAATTACATAGATATATATATATGTATGTGTATATATTGACTTTAAGACTGCCAAAACATAGAAAAATTGTTATAGCCTTGTCATGATTATTTTTAGCAACATATGTTGCTAAATATGGCATGAAATCAAATTAGTCAGGCTATTCAAGCAAATGTAATGAAACCTTTTACGTTTAGGTAGAACTGCTTACTAACTATAAAAAAGAAATGCCATTAAAATCAACAACACTGACATATTTGCTTTTAACCACAGAAAAATTAGAATGATTTACCTTCTCTCATTCAAAGTTGTTTTCCCAGCTGTGTACTTAACTGTGTTTATGTCATGTTTATTTTAGTAGAAGAAAGATTAATTTTTTTAGGCATTAGTACAATAAACAGTTTAGACTTAAAAGGCCTTCCCAGGGCTTCTGTTTAAAAAAGACAGAAATTTACAGCTACAGGACCTATGGACATACCAAAATGTTCTAAGGATGGTGTCCCTGATGTAAGGATTGCAATGTATGAAACAGAGTAAGCTTATAAAATAACAGATAAATATAGGTATGACAGAAATCTGTCTGTTGAAACAAAGAGCCCTTTAACAGATGAGATCTAACCAGGTCTGAAAGCTGATCTAAGCTATCTTCACTTTTAAAATAAAGACATTCTTAATAATAAGAGTTATTAATTTATGAAACAAAATAATTTTTATATGTTTGGAGGTTTTGCATTCTTTTATTTCAGGCTGATGAGATTAAATCAGGTACTATTTAAAAACAAACAATAAAAAATAAACACAGGCTCATGATTTATTTTTTACTCTCTGGGTTTTTTTTTTTGTTTGTTTCTTTAGGATGATTGAAAAAAAGGACCACCTCGTCTAATTTCAGCTGCCTACAAGTCTAGTCTAGTTTCATTTCTTAGGCTCCCTTTATAGCTAGCACCACCATCAGAAGGAGACTCATCTTCCTTCTTCTGAAGAAATCATTGTTACTTTCAAACAAAGCCACTGTACAGCCCTGGGCTATAACACCAATACCCAAGGATGTTCAATCTGCACCTCCTGCATAAAAATATAAAGTAGTTTACATCTGCCAAAGCCAAATTTTCATTTTCCTAAACATTTGGCCATTTTCTTCTTATTCATCCACTTAGGCTGTGGTTCTCTCATAACTCAAGCACCAACTCCCTTTGGAAGTTCAATAACACGCAAATGACTGCAAGGGGAAGTGGCAGCGTAGACTCAGAGATATCAATGGACTTCATGCTGTGAGTAGTGTTTTGGGGATATCCACCATACAGTATAAACTATTCCATAATATTAAAACACCAGCTTCCTGATCTTGCTCTTCCAGTTCAGAACAATGCAATTAAACAATGTAGTAAGATATTACCATGGTTATTATAAACAGTAGCATGCATTTAATAATGGTGTAATTGTATTTTCTTTTAATTTACTTCTTTGAGGTTAGAACCAGTTGTCGTATCTTGAATACTAATAAGAGTGACAAGAATCTTCATACTAGCCAGTCAACGCCAATTAAAGAACTCCTCAGGAAAAACAACCTATTAAAAAATGCCAAAGTAGATAAAATGGCTGGCATTTTTGAAAATAGAGTTTTCACAAATAACTTTACTTTACCAATTTGTTTTTTTAGTCAGGAAGTCTTTAGGATGAAATACTGTTCCAGGAATGCTTGTAACACTGTACAGAGCCTGGGAGATGAAGATGTTTGTAGTATCACAATGAATGAACCCACTGATTAGCATGCACAAGAATTTATGTAAAAGAGAAAAGCAATGAGCTGTGGAATACAGCATGAGGTATCTTTTCCGTTACTTTTATGATCTCTAAAGGGACGGTTTAGCATGGCAGATTTATACTGAATGACAGAGATCCAATACCTTCAAAGTTATAAGACATAAAAACTATTTCTTTGTTATCGTGCAAAACAGAAAAATGAAATTAAGTGGATAAAAAATTGCGTCAACAATTGTATCAAAATAATTCAGCCTGCAAGATTTTCCTCAGGGATGCAGAAGAGATGAAATGATAGCACAGTATGTTAAATGTGCTATATAGGAATGGGAGAAAAGGTGACACTTCCAGGTAGTTTTCTAATCAATAATTAACATAGATGACAGTATGCCACTATATGTAGATATTTCAATAGGTATACTAAATATTTTCCATAAACAGTTTTATTCTTTAGAAATTCATAAATGGGGATTTAGGAATTTCTGAATGGGAATCATTTGGAGCTCCTCCATTTTGGGAATTCAAGGCAGAGTAGTACTTAGGTATAAATCCATACCTTACCACTGACTTCCTTAGCCAGGTATGCTCCGGAGTGCTGAAAATCAAAAAATATCCAATTCTACCCCCTTTCCAGCCTAAGGTCAGTGTAAGTTTGCTTTCTTAAGTGCTCAAAAATCAAACTTTTGGGGTAAAAAGCTACCTTCTATAGAAACCCTTCTACACAGGGACTTGTTATGAGGTAATTCTTGCACTGTCAGTTGATACCCTCAGCATATGGTTATATGTTATTTTCCCTAGGTGAACCAGCTCTCGCAATAAATAGTCTTCATTAATGGGAAATAGAGAGTAAAACCACACAAAAATACTATGGTCTCTTTAAAAAATAAAGATTATGTGTATATTAGGTAAGTATGGATAGGCTCATACTACTTTATTTATGAGAAATATTATTTATTTATAGATAGATTTCCTAAGAATATTAAGAGATTTATTAAGACTATTGTTTGAGTTTGTTTGTTTGCTTATTTGTTCAATCATAGAGCTGACCATAAGTATTTATAGACAAAGGCACTGAAAGCAACCAGCTTCTGGCAGACAAGATGCGACTGAGCATTCTGCATGAAGAGTGGCAATATTAATCTTCGCTGCTTAATACAGCAACCCAAAGAGGCCATCTGCCTGTCATTTGCAAGTGTTTCATAAAACCTACTGAAGCATAGATGTGAATAGTTTGTTGGAACTGTGATAAGAGACAGGAAATAGCGTCACGTGTATTAATTATACTCATTCCTAATTGTTCATCCTTTAGGAAATAAACAATACAGTTTCTACTCGACATGAAATAAAAATGTTTAAAAATGCAGATGGGTATGTGGGCACAATCAGTCACAGAATGCTTGAAGAAATTCAAGCCTGACATGCGAATCTTTTATCCAATTATTTGCTCTTCCTGCTCTTGGCTTATGGTAATTAAAAAAATAAAAAAGAAAAAAAATGGAAAAAATTGTTACGTGATATGAATACTTCATTATTGTTAAAAGACAAACAGGCAGAAAGATTTACAAAAAAGGATGCTTTATTAAGCAAGGTCGGTTTGATTCTTGGAACCTGAGTCATCATTTGGGCATGATAAGGAGGAGAAGAGCTAAACACACAATACTGGTTCACTGCAATCACTAATGAAGAAGGAAGTACTCAGAGAGAAAAACAAAATCAAGTCAAAAGGAGGTACAGTGTTCATGAGTCACATTAGATCTTTGCTCCCCATAATTGTCTGCTGAATGAATTTCAGGTCTGCATAAAGACAAGGGGAAACTATATAAAGACATGCACACTCCTGATCCCAAACATACTATTTTTCTCTTGAACTCTGGGTCTTTGTCATTTCTATTATGTTACACTTATTTTGTTTTACAGGCAACCAGCTCCCTTTCAGTGAGAAAGGTTGGGTAATTAGCTGTACTGTCAAATTTATATCCACCAGGCACTTTAATTACCATAGAGAGGCCTAGTTTTTTAGCAGGCAACCAGGTCTGGGACACACTGTTGTGATTCAAGTCTTCTATTATTTCCTTGTCAGGTTCATATTATAGAAAGGAAAATGATCCTAAACTTAATATCTCAACTGATTAATATTGCATTGATTTCTATTTCTTTTTTTACAGTATCACAGTCCTTCGTGAGCTGAACAAACATGATCAAAACATTCCATAGCCTATATTTTTTTTCTGTTTTCTGAAAGAGTAAATCTACATTAGGAAGCTTTTTCAGGGCGAGAGATCTTTAGCCAACTAGTTGTGATCGGACCGCTAACAGATGTACCAGAGACTAGGATGATTATAACTTCCCCTTTCTCTCCTACTAGTGTTATTCAGCAACGCTTGTGCCTGACAACTCCATTCACAGCATGCCTGGCTCAGTCCCCAAATATGACATTTTTTCTTAATTAATTGATGACTGTTTGCAATATGTCTTCTACTATTCTGTTCTTGTCTCTCATTAGCAGGAGGGGGGTTGACTGGCTTTTGATCCAGAGAAGCATGTTTTACTTTTGTCTGTTACATTTGTAAGTAGGACCTGTTGATGGGAATAGTCTTGCAGAATATTATCTGTGTGGAAGATTGTATTTCACAGCAGGGGCCAAAGGTTCAGACACTGCCTGGCAATTACAGTTCTGCAGCACTCAGATAGAGGTAAACTATTTTAAAGGAGACTAAGAATATGTATACATGATTACATCAACATGTTCCTGCTGATCAGCTGATTGCTGATCCATAAATGAGGATGTGCGTGTTCTTAGCCAATCCAATAGCAAGGTAAAGCACATTATTTTAGCATATACTCATTTTACTATTTCAGATACTTAAAAAAAAAAAATACTAAGTACCCAAAATTACATTCAGTCTTTCCCAAATACAAATATCTCAAAACAAAGCAATAACCCACTGTTTCTAAGTTAGTACCCACAGCACGTTGTCTAGTTTCTTCCCAGTTTAAATTAAAGATTTCCAACCTCTAAACTCATCATAGATGAGATGTTTTAAGGGAAATCTTTTGGACCATTTTCAGAAATAAATTAAAAATTACAAAGAGATGGCCCAATGTAGGATTAAGCCACACCATTGAAGTACAGCTTACAGTGGTCTTCAAACCCCGAGCCTTCAATACTGGACTATATCCTTGTCACAGTGATGGAGATCAAGAATGCAAAAGTTCTTATAATTGTTTGGAGTTTGATGGCTAGTGCTTTCCTGATAACGGAGGTCTCCCCCTCTGACAATTTTAAATCTTAATAATGAGATAAATGCTTTTGGAAAATCTTCTATGAGATGAAATTATAGCCTATTGTTTGATCTGATTCACCTCCCATTTTCGTAGGCAACAGAAATGTAAGGCATTTTAGAGACCTTCAGGCCATAGGATGATAAACTGTACCAAATTTCAAGGAAAAAAAAAAGTGTTCTTTTGATCAAAAATATTCATAGCACCTGAATTAGAAGCCGAGACACTATTCTTGCAATGCAGGTAGTCTAAAGCACTGCAAGATGAACACTGTTGAAATGTATGCTATTTTTACTTCCACGTCATTGAAGTCTTCCATTACTATTAATAGAATTGAGCAAAATAATCCTAATTTATTGCCATTACCAGTAGACAATACAGCCTAAATATTTATTGCATACATAGCAATGTACGTAAAACCTGATAGGCATTGCCCAACAAGTTTCAAAATTCTAAACCAAACAAAAGTCTATACTAGCACATACTCAAAGTCTACATCAATGCAGACAGTGCATTCGTATACATTTAAGACAAGATTTTGGTCCTAAAGATTAAACTTCATCATTCCTGCTCATGACTGTTGCTCTGTTAAGTAGTAAAAATAGAAATGTATCAGGTGACAAGTCTTGACTAATTTTCCCAGGAAAGATTATAAAACTAAGAAAGCTGTTTTTAAGTGAGAGGATCTGTGCTTTAGCTAAGTATCTCAGTCAATTTGAACAGCTCTTTTGAAACTTTTAATTTACCTGTCTTTCCACCCTTAATAGCATTTTCTATTGCAAATGTGATAGAATTCTGTCAGTATTCTCCTCCTGTTTTCCTAAAGCTTAGGGCATTGAACTCTTCTGAGAGGCGCATTGTCTTCCTTTTCCCCTTAAAAAGCGTAAAAAATTTCTCATGATACAAAGACTCTCTGAACATAAGGACTACTTTACCTGTGAACAAAAGTATGTTAGAATATTTTCCTGACAAGATGTTTAGCAGATTTTTCCACTCCATTTTAATCTTCAAGGGATGGGGGGAGCAAGCTTTCAGCTTGCAGACAGATAAGAACCCAGTTTTTAGCACCTGCCTTTCCCTAGTAGTGCTCTGGCTGGAATGGCTTTCGTTTTCTGCTTAGCTCTGTATTTTCCCTCAAAATTGGCTTTACAACCCTACCTTTAATAACTGTAGAGTGCTAGCTACCAGCTGTCTCACAATGCCTCTCATTTCCCATGTCTTCCCTTCTTCCTCATTCCTTCTCTCATTCCTCATTCCCAGGCTCACTGGTTGGACTCCAGCCCAAACCATTTCACTCCAGGTCAGAGTTATCTTTCCACAGTGTGTACAGAGGGCAGAGATGCTGAGGCAGAAGAAATCCTGCAGCATTCACTGTGTGCTGCAGGGTCTCGCTCACCTTCTCATACAGCAACTATGTATAGAAAAGCCTAACTGATAGAAGGGCTACTTTCAGCTTCTGGTTGAAAGAACCCCCATTGACAGGTCTGCAGAATTTTCCTTCTCTGAATCTCCACATCTATGTCACATGTAGAGTGTTTCCAGGAGGAAAAAAGCTGTGAGAAACTCAGAGAAAAAGACATTCCAAAATCCCATGTACTACAGAGGTCGATTCCCAGCAGAGAAATGTCCTGTTGGCATGAACATTACAGATGTTCAAGAATTTTGGTTTTAGTGGGCTGTCTGAAATGTTTTCTTGCTGATCAAAATGGTTTATGTGAAAATAAAAATGTTTACAATTGTAAACAAATGCAAACACTTCTTCAAAAAGAAGTAACAGAATCTTTTTAATACTTTCATTCTCTTCATATAGAGCTACTGCATTCATGCTGCAGTCAGCATATCACTTTAGGCAACCAAAAACTGCTTACTTTTTTGGTATGTAATCTATTATTATGCAATTGCAAATAGCACTTTAATCACAAGTTCAGTGGTATTGTGAACGTAGTACTGATATTTATCAATGATAACCATGTTGAACCATAGTCTTCCTACTTTGTGTTCAGTCAAGTCTTTCTGATGCAGCAACAAACTCATTCTCCCAGAGGTTCATGAACTGCATACTGAATAATAAATAACACACAAGAACGCCAAGGTCTCTCCTCAGAAAATTATTTAAAGAGATGCTACAGATGCAAATGTGGCAAGAAGTCAAGCTGTGTACATATATAGTTGGATTTTCTTGTACTGCATTTGAAGTACTCTTTTGTGTAATCTCCTCCTTCCAAGTTCCCTGACAATAATGTCCTTCCCTTTTCTGTTTTTTTTTTTCCATACAGCTGAACATGTACTCACTCACAAAGAAGGCTGCCGTGGGGCTTCTCTCCTGATTTAGCCAAGTCAAGCCATAGTCCACGCAACCTGAGTGTCTCTGAGGTTTAGAGCTGTAGGTATTTTGGTCTGAATTCACTTTCCAAAATATCCACATGTCCAAAGAGACACCTGGCCATAATACCCTGGAGATTGATTCCTGCCTCCTGACATACTAGCTTTACTACTCCCAGCCTATCACCATACTTCTGGGCTATGGGTGGCTGCATAAACTGGAAGGGAAAGAAGGACAGAGAACAAGTAACAAATATTCTCCATTGTACAAGCACAGATTTCCCTCCATAACTGACTTCCTTCTCCAGCCCACAGTCCACAGGTGCTGGAGAGGCACTTGTCCATGCTCTACAGCATATGTTCCTTGCTGCAGGCTGCACTTCAGGGCTCAGACAATGAAGTTTTGTGATATTCAAGTCAATTGCACAGCCTGCTTTCACTCTGTATCCCTCCACCTTATTTTCCCAGTCCACTGGCACTTCTTTGACTCCCCAGTAGTTCAGTTCAGTTCACTAAAACAGTAGCTTTTGGAAGTAGCAGACTTTTTTTCCCCTGGGTTAGTTTACTGATGATTTGGAATGGTAACCCAGTTTTCAAAAGGCTGGGCAAGCACAGGACTCAGCTGGAGGGGAGCAGTAGGGATGTTCAGCTGGATGGGTGATGATACTTGGTGCATATTTAAGACACAAATGATCCTCTACTTCTTGCTGGGAAAACATCAGCTCTATGTGTCTTCTGTATACTAGAATTTAAGCAGGAATAGGCATTTCTAATCAAGTTAATATATGTAGTATTTTACCCGCAGTGGAATTCAATCCAGACTTCAATCCACAAAATCCATACCTCCATTTTCAGATTAATATTTGAAACCAATAATGGCCCCTCACAGAGTACACACCAGGAGGCAAAATTTCCAAAGCCACCATGCATCTTGGAGAACACATGTCTTGCGTTTTATTTAGAATGAAAACTATGCTGCCTGGTCCAAGCTGTTGATCATTATTTTGTTAGACTCTTATAGATTAAAAATGTCAGTGTTACTAATAACCTGCAATGTTCCTCTACTTTTATTTAAATATGGTTTAGTTCAATTATGGTTTATAGTTCATAAATGTGTTTTAAATTAATTTAAAATTATGTTGAGCTTTATTAAGGTGCAATAAAAAATAAAACTAATTAATTAATAAATAGCCATGTTTAAAGCATCAAAGAGTCATTCCCCATTTCCTGGGTGGAGGGTGTTTTTTGAATGTTATACGGAATCAGTGCCAAAATACCTTTAATCTTTTATGTCAACTCTAGCCTCACAAAGATGATACAGTACCGTGCAACTGATTAAGGAGTTAAATCACAGTAATTGGCAAAACACTAATATTTCTCATTTTTCCAGTCAGCATCAATTTCATTTTTTTCTGCTTAACAAGCTCATTCCCTTCATTTCGGTTGGTTTTGTTCTTCAGCCTTTTGTTATTCAACAGAGGGGGTTTCTGTAGCACAGACAGATGTCCAGAAAGATGCTGTACAGAGAATTCTCACACAGTTCTGGTGTAAATAGGTTAAAAAAAATAAAATGTGCATTTCATTCCGTGGCAAATGTAAATGTTAAAAAACATGCAAGAAGAATGAAATTACATTAGAAGAATTGTTCTTTTGAAAGCAGAAGTTGGGAAATAGTGTTGGCACAGATAAATTAATCCAATCAACTGCTTATTCTTTGTTCTAAGCATGCTCACAGAATCACAGAATCAAAGAATGGTTTAGGTTGGAAGAAACCTTAAAGATCACCTAGTTCCAACGCTCCTGTCATAAGCAGGGACACCTCCCACTAGACCAAGGAGATAGACCATAGCTTTCCTTTCAGATTTTATCATAAAATATTTAAAAAAATTTTCATAACAAAATATTATTATGAATCTACCTTTGTGTTATTAATTTGTATATTGGAATGATTATTAATTTCATACATTGCTTGGAAGATACACTCTAGTTATTCTCTATCAATGCTCTTATATTTTACTTACTAACAAACAAACTTTAGGTAATGGCTGTATTCAATTGTTGAGGGATATCAGTTGTTTAGCATAAATAAGTTTTAATTAGAATAAATTAATTAGGATTATAAAAGGGTGTGATTTGTGCTGTTTGTGCTTAGCTTTAATTAGCAAGAGTAGCTAGACTTACTGAAGCCTTTAGACCACGATACAGTTATTTTTCTTAGTTATTTTCCTAGCAGCTGATACAATGCTGTTTAGTCTTTTAATCTGGAAAAGATGTTGATATCACACTGATGTTTTCGTAGTGTTTTTCCCAAGTCTGGGCCTCTTTAGTTCCCCATGCTTTGCCCGTGAGTGCATGTGCATAACGATTGTAAAACACAAAGTAGGGAGGCTCCAACCCTCAGCTGAAATTGAAAATCAACAAGATAAGAGCCTGCCTGCCTGGATGCAGAAGAAGAATCCAGTAAGACCTTAAAAAACCCCAGACCAAAAATCACTATTAGACTAAAAGACATGTGTGGACAGCATGCGAAGAGTGTGTGAGGCGCAGGTGTGTAGATCACAACGGTATAATTTCCCAGGGATTTCTTTTTTAGCATCCCTCTCCTTGGGGTCACTCAGGCCAGGCTGTCCTTGTTGCTATACCTTTCAATAAAATTAATTATTTTATAAAATCCTGTCCAGGTTTGAAGTAAAACAAAACTAGCTTTCTGTTCAGTAATTTTATATCTTAGCTATGCCTCTTCAAACCCTCTGAAATTAACACCATATTGTGGAGAAAATGGCTCATTCTCAGAATGATAAAACCAATGTTTGTACTTCATGCCAAGGAACGATACGTAGAGAGGCTCTTGCTTATACGTATTGCTATAACAACAAAGGTCAGCCAATTGCATTATTTGCCCCATTGNTGAGGGGGAGGGGAAAGGTGGAAGGGTCATCTGCCATTCTGGTTTTTCGTCAGTTCAGCTGAAACCACAACAAATCCAATACCGGAGACTCTGCTGTGGGAGACCTAGGGTCAAGCCTGAAGAAGGAGGAAGCACGTTTGAGAGTAAGAGTGTGTGCGTGCAACACTCTGAATGGCACGGGAATGCTCGGGCAGAGGCTTCTCCTGGAACATCAGTAATCTGAGAACACAGCTGGGATGCACAGAATGAATCACCGATGTTGGAAGTTACATAGCAGTTTCCAAAGAGGTAGATCAAGAAAGTGCTTGCCACTATTCCAGATATAAAATACTGAAACAAATGCCTAAAAACCAAAGATAAAAACACTGCTATGCCCTTAGTTACTACTCATATGACACACAACAAATTTTAGTCATTTTAGTAGTACAAGTTTGCAGGAATTTTAAAGAAAGATGTAATCTTTTGGTTTATTATCTAGAACAGAAAGTGACTAAAAAATTGGGGGTTTTTTTAAATTTTTTTTTCTGGACATTGCCCTTTTGCTCATGAAGCAGATTATTTGATTGAAAATTGAAAAGTCAAGAAAGTGATAAATCTTGTATTCTTCTTCCAGTTCAGAAACAAAAATGAGATGGAGAGGATCTATTAATTCTCAATCTTTGAAGGACTTGGTCATCTGCTGATTCAGTTAAACCATTAAGTACAGCCAGTATTTCTTCCGTATGACAGAGCAATTTAAGCACCTGATATTTTTATTGCTTTTATTAAAGAAGTGAAGAAGGGTTTCTAATTCAATAGAAAAGAAATCTGGTTTGCATGTAAGTGGATTCTAATTTCCAGTCAAATGCAGCTTGCCACGTCTTCCAAGACATATATCAGTGACTAAGTAATGACAAAATACAATGTTTACATTTTTCTATGTTGAAAATACTTAAAAATAATTTATATATATGTGACAATGCAAAAGTTGTGCAATTTAAAGAGATGTTATCTTTTGCATGTAAGGTAACATTCAAGGTAAATGTTCAAGCACAAAGGTTAAATTATCTGAAATTCAGGATTCAAATGAGTTATATAGGGAATACCATTAAACAGAAACTTTATTGAAATTTAAACATGAAAAAAAAGGTTAAAAACAAATACATAATTTAAGATTTCCTGATCATTGATTTAAATCATGATTTATGATCAGTGAATTAAATCGCTTAGATTAAATTTGATTAACAGGCATAAGGCAGACAAAGGCTGAAGTGCACATTGTAATAACTGAGAACTTATCACTAGACCAGATCTGAAAGTGAAACAAGCAGACTTTTCTATGAGAATCCAAATATTGAACTGTTGTTGTGTAAATATTAGACACAATCCTCACATTATTTCTGAATAAAAATATCAACTTTCCAAAAAAGTAACCAGATAAATTAAATAATTAAGAACCTGTGTTTTGATTTCCAATTGCAATGTTATGATAACACTGTAAAAAGACAAAATAATTTTGTTTTAAGTCACGGATTAGTTAAAATGTGCCATACAATCTTCTAGACCTCAATGTCAGTTGGTTATCAAATGCTCCAGTTTGTTGGAGATTAAGCCAGTGACATCAACCATAGCCTTTTTCTAATTACACAAATAATGTAAGCAGTAAAGCTCTGGATTACACTTCTTCCTAAAAGTAAGCAATCTTCTGTTCTAATTCTGGCTTGCAGTAAGCTTGAATCAAATTATATGCATATTAGACATATCCAAGATAAACACACATTTTCAGAATCAAAAGAATTTCTTGCAATTGCATGTTCCACACTTTTTCAGAAAGACTCTATCTCAGGAATGTTTATTACTACTAAGCAAAGCTAGATCAATTTTTTAATTAGTCATAAAACAGAAATAGAGGGGGTTTATTTATTATACACACCAGGGCTTTTTGTTCCTACTCAAACACACTCAACCTTGAAGCTAAATTCCTAACCAGGGATGGCTTCCTGAGTCATGTGTTGGTATGATGTAGCAGAAAAGCATAATAATGGATTTTGACATGGGTTTTCATCAGGGTCATGCTGTATCCTTAGCATCTTGAAAGGCTTTCATCTTCCACGCCTGTCTGAAAAATGCATTTGTCAAAGACACAACTGGAGCCAATGACTCAAAAAGAAACCATATCAAATCAAGGTGAAAAAACCCCAAACAGTGGTTACTATGGGGAGGATGAATAAATATTGAAACTCATGGCAAATGGTGGACAATACATTTCTTCCTACTGATAAATCGTGCCTGAATACATTGCTGGAAAACATGTCTTACTTGTAATGTTTGTGGGAGGGATACCCATGTGAATTTCTCTGCTTGTTTGTATAGACAACACAAGAAGGCATCATAGTCCCTTCTTTCCTTGAAGTATATGTATTAAAGAAATACTTATGTGTTCAATGTTACAGAAATGTCCTGACACTGGTTATGCCCCTTTTAAGTCAAACGGATTTCATTTATGTCACCATATTTTATGAGGTGTTACGTGCATGACTCTGCTCTTGGAAATTTAGTACTGATTAATGATATTTTGATGATGGTAAATATTAGTTTTAAATCTGGGAAATTAACATTTTATTAATAGATATTTAAAAGGAAATAAAGTCTTTCTAAAAAAATATTTACTTTGCATTAAAGAGGAGGTTGTTTTCATTTCCATGCAAAGTTAGTTTAGGGCATTTAATTATATACTCATATCAGTCCAGAACAAAGCTAAACCTACTCAGGAATAAGATGGTACTTTTTTTTTTTTATTTTATTTTATTTTTATGTTTCCAGGCTTCATTTTCAGGGATCTTGACTTCTTAGTACATATAAAATGAATTAGATCACATTATTAAACTTCAAGGAAAGAATTGGCCTTGTAACATAGCTCACATGGTTCAAAAAGCCCATTAGAAGTTACATTTCTCACTTCAAAATAGAGGCAACTATTACTGAGCGATATCAATATTTCAACTAATTCTTGAAAGGAATAAATACTGCAATCAAGCAGCATTTAAGAAAAATTAAATGATCGATTCTCTTCTCATCCTTTCATCCCAAAATGTTGGAAGAGTTCCAAAACTCCACTGAATGGTCCCAAGATGCCTGATACAAAACACCATACTTGCAAAGCACTTTATCTTCTCTGACTGCTCATAAGAAAGTAATCCAGGTTTGTCACAAAAACAATTCCTTTGCAGTATTTGCTTTATGACTTGACTGTAAAGAGCTGAAGGCATTTCCCCCGTCAAGGGGTTTTGAGTTTGCTCACTTCAGCTTTCTGTGTGTTGTTTTCCTTTCCCATGGGTGGTTGGCCCTAAAAGTGTCATTACCTGAGAGTGGATCTTTTGCCTGAGGGGAAGGTAGATCCTCCTGCCTGACTTGAACCCTGCAGGACTCCCAAGGGACTTTCTTCACTTAACATAACTCTTTGGAAGGTTGGTTAGAGGAGTCTCAAAGCTAGAAGAAAAGGACTTCAACACTGAAATGACAATCTAACACGACAACAACCATTTCACTACCAGAAATGATCCATCAGTCATGTCTGCAATTTTTTGTGACCATAGAGGAAAAGGCTTTTTTAGATTCTAAGTGCTTATAAAGTGTGTACAAGTCATTATGAATTAAGTGTTTCAGAGCAACAATTTACTACCACACAGTGTACTAAGTTTGGAATGAGTGTACTGATCCCAGGCCAAACACAAGCTCCTTAAAAGCAGATAAAGTCCAGCAGAGCTTCAGATCAGAGTTCAGAACTGCAAGGAGGCTGCTAGAATTGTATTTAACCATAGCTCGTAACTTACTATAAAGCATCACCATGGCTTAAATGTAAGATATTAAATGCAATATAGTTTTAAATTACAAAGCATCAAGCTGTTTCAACAGATGAATTCGGGAGGCTTTGTTCCTTATGGATCTTGCTATGCCGAATATGTCCCCCTGTCGTAGTAACGCCCTTCTCTCCTTGTGATGACCCTCCCTTGTCTTCCACAGTGCCATCCATCTCCCCCCACGACTCCTCATTATCAGTGTCCTCCAAGCCAGTGCTGGGGCTGGTTCCCAGCTTTGCTGTGCTGAATTGCTAAGCAGCATTCATCTGATGCCTGGCCAGCAATAGGACCACAGAGCTGGCAACTTGCAGGTTTCCTCGCAGGAAAGGTTTCTCTTACCGAGCTGCAATATGCACTAAATTTTAGTAACTTAATAACAAAAGGTCTGTTCATCTGAGAAATGTGATTAAGATTGGACAGTAGAGTAAAACTTTGTTCTCGTGGAAGCTATAGCTACAAGGATGCACAGCTACACGGAGAGAGTGACTGCATAGCCCTTATTACCTTAGAAAACCTGCTTAGAGATGCTGTGTTAATGAAACCTGCACAAGGAAATCTGTATTCATCACCTCACACTTTCAAAGAGAAGCTGAGCAAGGTTGGGTTTCCTGATATGTTTTTGTCCACTTAGACTCTATGTGAAGGAATGGGCAACTAGGCAAAAATCGCAAATACAAAAGAAGGCTGCTATTTTGTACAATATCTGACAAATGACTTTGTGCTGCTGATCCCACACACCAGATGGTATACTACCATAACCAAAACTGCTGCTGACATAAATATTGTCCATACTTGCAAATTTTAATTATTTTTGGATGAAAGACACATACACACAGTCTTTTTTATCTAGGAGGTTTTGCCATACAGCTTTGAAACAAGCAAATACCGCTAATCAAAATATTGCTCTAAATTTTCAAACATTCTTAGTTTGTATAACTGGAGAGAAAAACTAGCTTTTCCTTTTTTTCTCTCTCTTTTTGCAATGCAGGGTGATTTTTACTTTTAAAAAATCTTTGATAACTTGCTGTGTTTTGTGATATGCTTGAATGGATGTGAGGATAAATTGTGAAGTTGATTTCCCTGAGAACCTTGAGTTGTGTCAAGTTAAATCCCCCAGCTGAGTGGGGCAGCTATTAGAAGCAGGATGTGGCTCTTTTATCCGGCAGTGACATGCAGAGCCAGGTGTAGCAGAATAAAAGCTTAGTACTCAGTAAGATCTCCTTCCCATTAGATCAGAACACGTAAACTGGGAGAAGGGAAAGAAGACAGAGGAAAAGTACATTTCTGGATGTAGTCAAAACAAGGGGAATACAGAAGAGAGCTCTGTCACTCCACAGAGATGCTGTAGGCTACCTGTACACTTCATTTTATACAAGTGACTGCAGAAAATTGCTGTCAGAAAGCTCACAAAAAGCTGCTATCCACTGCCAAAATGAAATTAAGAATTTTAACCAAAGTTACTAAGCAGCATTGAGTGATTCAGAGATTTCCTGCTCAGGAGAAAACTCATTAGTCATATCTGCCTAGGAATGGGGATCTAGGTTTTCTCAACTTGGGCAAGCTGAAGTGGAACATAGGAACAGGTTGCTCAGAGATGCTGGAACCAGGCCTGGTTCCCTGAGGAACTCACTCTGACTTCAAAGTTGCTTCTGCTTTGAGCAGTGAGGTTGGACCAGATGACCTCCAGCAGTTCCATGCTATCTTAAGTATTCCACGATTCTCCAATTTTTTTATTAGTGTGTTTCAGCTGAGTTTCTGATTCACAGTAGCTGAGACACAATGTCAACCAGAAATAAGTTTACCTATGCTTACTTTAGTTCATAACCTTTTTTCTGTACTTCTTTATGACAGTCATCAGTTAACAATTCTGCCTACTGTTTTTTCCATTATTCTCTTCTCTACTGTCACAGAAGGATCTCCCTTCTCCCAGCTGTTTGGGCCCCATATAGTGGTCACTATAAAAACAAAAGAGATGGACTCCCAGTTCAAACGTCAGGTTTGAAACCAACACAACCACCAGCAGCAGTTTTTCTCTCTTGCTCCAACCCACACTGGGGCATTCCCAGTACAAGCAGAAGCTTTAGGGTATTTGGTTGGTAAAAAGCAGGCGGTCTATTTAGCTTTGTGCAAAATGTAATTATTCAAAGTTTTATAAAATGATTACTTCCTCAAGAATTCCTACAAAACAAGAAGGTGTTAGAATATTTCCAAGAAAAAAATCACCAGAAATGTTAGCACAGGCAATACCGATTGTTCACTTTTCCTTTTTTTCTAAACATATTTCAGAAATGTCTGACATTTCCTAACCAAACATCAGCTGAGAGAGATAGCCAGTGTGGAATATTTTTGCTTCAACTGTGAAACTTTCATAAGGTTATAAGCAACCAAAACCAGGGGCTTACAATGGGAAGTACTCTGTGACCTCAACAAAATATGGTGTTACCATCTCTGCCAAAATTCATCCCACGGTCTCTGCATAAGAACTGGTATGACAAACTAATAACATGGATCATAAGTTTACAAGAGAACATACTTGCTCTCTAACATCAAGCACCCAAAAATCATGTACTGTCAGTCCAAATCAAACTGAAAACCAAGCCTGGCTAAAACAAAATCTTGATATGACTTTGTCTAAATGAAAGATCTGAATGCAAATGTGCATGTCTGCCTTGCCTCAGGTGATGTTAGCTGCTACCAGAGCTTTGCCAAACACACCATACTTATTTTTGTCTAACATACCAAGTTCTATTTACCCCCAAAACAACTGAATTTTTCCTCCACAGCTATGACAGTGTTCAAAAGAGTGAAAGAAGTAGATGACCCCTAGAAACTCACCATCAGAGATGAATAGACAAGGTTTGAAAATAGGGTGAGTACTGACTGTATCCTCCCAGTTTCCCACCCAAAAGATCTGTAGAAATGCAAAGATGAAATCATCCTGCAGCTACTGATGGCACTAACCAAACTAAAGAATAAAGAGCATAGATGACCTGATAGCTTCAGTAAAACTATTCATACATACTACCTGCTTTGATGTTTGGCTGGGTCCAAGGCATGGGTCACATCACAAAACTCATGAGCAAGAAGAGGATAAAAGAAAATGCACTACACTGACTGTTCAAAATGAGAAAGTTAGCATTGTCTGAAGATGAAAAAGACAAAGTTGTTCCAATACAAAAAAAAAAATGACTCTCAAAATGTAGTTCTACAACTTAGGAAAATTTCCCTATGCATTTCAATTCCTAAAACCAGATCCAGATTCTTACTTGGATCTTAATCTTACCATTGTCCCCACTCACACTGACCTTCATGACATCCTGCTGAATACTAACATGAATACAGAAATCAGCACTAGCAAATCCAGAGAGAGAGGTATTAATGAATTTATATGAGGCCAAGAATAACCAGAAAAGATACCCTAATTGTCATCTCCTTGCAGCTTCTCTCAGTGTGTATGATCATAACTATTGTAGCAATGCCAGAAAAAACAGGGAGCTATATTTAAACTCAAAAGAAGGTATTTGGAGTTCAAAATGCTAATCATATTTACGTAGAAAGGGAAGGAAACCTTGTAATAACAAACATACAAATTTTATTGGCTTATTTCTGATCATAAAATCAGATGCTCTCTGTAGCCAAAAGAACAGGAGCTTACAGCAAGAGAAAAGCAGACTTGGCTGGTTAAAGCACAGCAGTTATTTTACCTCACCATGTGTTGTTTTTCAAGCTTCTAGCAGTCAGATGTCTGCCGGAAAAACACGGTCATCTGTGAGGGCACAGAGAGTTGATCAGAAAATAAAGGCTTTTTCTGATAAAACCTGATCTAGTTCTAGGGGCAAAAGAGCAAAACTCCTTCCACAGGTTAAAATGGCATTTTATTTTCACCACTTGGAATGTAGGTTTCTTGTTTAAAGTATTTTACCTAATAATATTAAAAAAGTAATCTTTTGCACTGATTTTTTCTGTTTCCTCGAACACAGTAGTTCATACAATAATAAACTTACCAAAAAAAAATCAGCTGAAGGCAGATCTGATATTCTTCTGACATCAAATTTTGCTGCTTTATACATGTCTTCCCTCTGGTTACTTACTGACATGAGTGATAGAGATGTGTGTGTCCTGGAAAAAAAAATAGTAACTTAGATACCATCATGATCTTAGGCAACCTCAGACTTTGTAGTAGATCTGAAACGCCTCATAGCCAATATATAGTCCAAGAAGGGTAAAAATAAGATCAGTTCAGGGAACAGCTGTAATTATGAGATGAGTTTACCTGAATGAATAATGGATAAAGGGATGTCCATCCTGACCTGCATTTTTGAAGCTTTTTTAATCAAGCAGGTCAGAAGAATCTAAAGTGTCATTTACCAGAACTGTTCAATACCTTTTTCACTTCAGTAAAATCTACCAGTGTAACTCTTTTTAGGCTGTTATCTGTTAGATGAACCATAAATGAGGCTATATTGGTCGCTAAGTGAAAGTACCTGCTGAAATCAATTATACCATATGCACATAATCAACGCAGCTGCCTACAGTCCTCCACACTTAAAGGCACAAATGGCAGAGACAATGCACAGGGTCTCCCACTTCTCCTTCTTCAGGATCTGGGCACTCTAAATCCTACACTCAACTCTTCTGTTCCTAACGTGGTGCCTCAAGTAAATGAGGCTTATGCAGACAGGCTGTCGGTCTCTGTAGCTGTCTGTCTCCCCAAAGACTTTGAGTTTCAGCCAAACTTACAGAGAAGTGTAAGTCTCAGATATAATGGTAAAGCTACAAGCTTCATAAAAATAATCAACTGGGTAAAGGAGAAGTAGCAAGAAAATTCTCTGGCTGTGGGAAGAAGAACTGAGGAAGTGAACACAAGCTTTTTAACTTTACAGGACAGGACACCTGGCAGATGCCCCGGTCATATGAAAATTTTCAACTGGAGCTTGTAAGCAAGTGCAAACCACAAATATAAAAAAAATGTTTTCTCGATTCAGGATTTAGAAGAACTAATTGCTTTTTCAGGACATTGAAATGAGAATAGAAATTAACCAGGAGACAGTGAGGCTCAATCTCTTCCGTATGGTCTTCCACAGTCCCAAACATTTCTGCTCTACTTAATGTTACTGCAGGTGGCAGCTACAGCAATGGCATGGGGAAGCTTCTAATTGCAGCAATTTTTTGCACAGGATCAAAAGATGTTTCTTTGCTTTATTTGCTGTGTAATAATTTTTTGAAACATTCTTTTCCTCCGCTGTAAAATCTATCTCAAGTTCTAAATTTGTCACGTTTTTTTCTAAATACATTTGAAGTTCAAAGGACATAATTTTTTTTCAGTTCTCCATTTTTCAAAACCCAAGCATTCGGACACCATCAAGCATCCAGATACCACAAATGTATTAGAAACAAAACCTTACTAGCAGAGACCATAATCTCTACTGAGTATATTGATAAGGATATATATTACATTCTTGAAATTTACTCTTAATAAAAATGCATTCATTTATATACATGCATTAACTGCTATAGTGAAACAGGGATACTGTCAGGTCCACAGTTTGATCTCATAACTCTTGGCAGATCATACACCTCAAAACATAGTCACAGAAAAAAAAGCACCTCATAGTTATTTCAATGAATCTTGACCTTCATAGCAATAGCAGAGTTTAAAGGGGACTCCTAGGCATCCCTTAGTATGAAACTTAACCCAGAACAGACACTGATACTGACTTTCACCTTAGTTCAAGACACAAGTCAGACCAAGAGAGTAGGACAGGAAATTCCACTTCCTGCAAACACAAATAAACTTCAGAGCAAACTGCTCTGAACAACATTACAATCATTTCAGTCCGGAAATCTAAGGATCAGGAAGAAGAAAAGCTTCTCTTCAAAATGTGGAGTGGGCAAGGGCATGTTCAGTGTGAGAGGCCTCTCCAGCACTCCCACAGGCACTGTAAATGAGAAGGCAGCGCATGGTCATTATGGAGATACGTTGCTGTGTTGGACCGTGCTGGTTTATGGCTGTAAGGGAAAGAATAAGCTACATACTGAATTCCACTCTGCATGTAAATGAAATTCTACCCTTACAGTAACCCTTGTGGATTTCAAGTTGCATGGTTATAAATAATGGGCAATGTGTCCTTTTATTTCCAGTTCATATATTGCCAAAAGAAATAAGCAGGGAAGCAGCATTCATGTCCAGGATCACAGTGCCAGTCCCAAACAGATCTTTTTTTTTCCTTATATCCTTTTGGCATGTTTTTTTGTTGTTGTTGTTGGTGGTGGTGGTGTTTTGTTCTTTTTTTCTAAAAGTGACTAATGATAATGGATGGTTGTGCTTATCCCTGTTATTAGTTGAAGCAAAGTCAGAGTAGTTGCAGCCTGGATTAATATGGATCATAAAAGCCTTTGCAAAGTAAGCGTTGTTCACCGAAGTAATACACAATTTTCTTTCTTTCCTACATAGTTTTCCTATGTTATTTGGCAAGTGCTTGCTAAATGCAAGTAATAAAATATCTGCTTTTAAAAGGACACGGGCTGGGGGGGGAAAGGCATCATAGTAATTGTTAGGAGCTTCAGTTTGTCATTTTATAAAAGGTAAAAATATAACATTGTTTCATATCTCCCAAAGAGCATTTCTGGTGCCTTCCAGACACAGCACATTATCGTGAGGAGTTATAGATCTGTAACCCTTTTGCAGGAATCTGTGGACAGAAAACTGTCTGTTCTTTGCAGCTCTTTAACTACACCCCCCTCAGAGCAACCTCAAAGCACTGCTTTACCTAGTGTCTTCATATCAGCCTGGAGGACCCTGCAGCACCATGCTCTAGGGTTCCATGTGCTGGTCACAGGATGGGGGCCCACACCTGGCACCTTGAATCAGATGAGGAGAAAGAGATGCAGAGGAAGGCTACAGGTGGGGACTGACCTTTCAGAGAGGCTTTTTTATTGCTTTGGGATTTTTTTCCCTTTCTATGCAATGTACCACCTCCTGTACTCTCTCCCACTCTATGAGTTCAGGCATCAGGGACACTCACCTGACAGATCATGCTTAAGACTGACCATTATGATCTGCCATATCCAACATGTGGGGTATTGGACTGGGAGAGAAAATGTGTGGAAGATCCATGAAAAAAAAAAGCATGAGGTAGGAGGTAAGAAGCAAATTAAATGAGTCACACACTCACTATGAAACACCTCACAGAACCTCTTGAATCTCCTGCCAATGCTGCATATCCACAAAATGGGTTTGCACTACACCCCCTGAGAAGTAGAACCACTCCAGTGAAGAGAAGTCTATTGCTGTATCTGTGAACAATTCAAGTCAAGCAGCTGAGATCGCTCATCTTTCTTTCCTTTTGCCTGATATTGCAAAGCTAGAGATTATTCACAAATACTTCGTATATTGCCATGGTGTAGTAATCAAGTTTTAATAAAAAATCTTTAGATGATATTTTAGAGTTACTGCAGTAACTCACAACAGCCCATTATACCACAGAATGAATCTGGTGTTCTCAAAAGCTTTCCTGCTTTTATTTTGGTTGTATGAGAGACATATGGTCTCTCAAGAAATAAGTAATGCCTGAGTGCATTCAAAATCACCTTTTGAAGTCCATCAGCAAAGTTTATTTGCATGAAGAAGTGCATTTTAAAGGTTAGGTCACCTACCTGTTATCATAGAAAAGCTATCGGATGGCTTTAAAAGAGACTGCTTGAGGCCATGAGAAATTACTTTCCCAAATGTTCTTACTATTAAAGGCTAAATTCACTGAACCAATAACTTTCTGTTAATTTGTAACATTTTCTCTAGTGCTGTCTTTGGAATAGAAAATGAAAATAAATTATCCTTTGGTGCTTAACAATGCCTTCCCTGCATATAAATGTGCTCCAAAGACTTGAAGATTGCCTAACAGTGTCTCTGGGTGCATTTGAGCTCTACAAACTCTTATGACTTAAGGACCCTAAAAATCCACAAGGACATACAAACCACTGACACCTCAGTGTTTTCTAAACTTTTAGATGTCAATGACCAGTCTAGCTCAGAGTAACCATGCATCTCAGAATGCTCATTTACTCTTCATAACACACATGAAACACACCTGTGGATGGTGAATATCTCAGCTCAAGTTCTTTCAGTGTTTTAGAAATCATCCAGGACACAAGGTGCATATTCTGTAAATTATTCACAAACTGGATGGCACCAGCACACAGCAAGGAGACCCTTAAAGTAAATTAATTTGATTAAGAGAGACACTTAAGATGTATCTGCTGATCCTTTTTTCCCATCTTCAATCTTATGAAATCCTTGCAAAAGTAAAGACATCAGAGAGGACTGCAAGTGACAGTAAATCTGTCAAACTGACATTTTGGGTACTAAAAAGGCATTTGAACAAAGAAAGGGCAAGAAGTTAGAATCATAGAATGGTTAGAATTGGAAGGGACCTTAGAGATCACCTAGTTCCAACCCCTCTGCCATGGGCAGGGACACTTCCCACTACAGCAGGTTGCTCAAAGCCCCATTCAGCCTGGCCTTAAATACTTCCAGGGATGGAGCATCCACAACTTCTGTGATCAACCTCTTCCAGTGCCTCACCACCCTCACAGTAAAGAATTTCTTTCTAGTATCTCATCTAAAGCTCCCCTAACCCCCCAGTTAGGGCTAAATCAATAAATATAAGTAGCAAAAAGCTTTTTATCCTGAAGTATAGTAACCCCTAATGAGAAGCTCAACATTTGTCACTGACTCCCTTCTTCAATAGTACTTACCATCTGAGGATGGAATGGGGAAAGATGGCACTGGTGAATAGGTGATACTCCACATCTCTTTGAACATCCCCTAAAGACCTGCAGGTCTATAAAACTGCAAATAAGGAGCAATATAATAGGTTTGAGTGACAGAAAGAAAGAAAAGGCAGTTCTGAATATATACAGATGAGGAGCAAGGAACTTGCCCAGGTAGGGAATGAGCACAGTCCTCCCACATACTGGGCTAAGGAATCAGTCTCTTATTTTCTTTATCCTTAGGCTAATGAATAGTATTCATTCCCATGTGGGAGTTAAAAAAGAGCTTTTCAGCAGGAAAAAA
>VXBJ01005882.1:534554-546990 GCA_013400055.1 Nycticryphes semicollaris | reverse complement strand
CTGTGGGGCAGCGGGTTTATCGCTGTGTGCGCCCGCGGGGGAGCGCAGCGGAGTCGCTACCGCCTTCTCGGCGGCCCCCAGTTGCCCCCGGAGTGGAGCATGCGGGGCCGGGGCTGGCGACGGCGGCGGGGCCGGCATCGCGCTCCCCGGATATGAAGCGCCCACCGGGAGCTCCAGGTAAACGTTGCCCGGTGGGGTGTCGGAGCAGCCCTCCCCCCGGTAGCCCTTGCCCTCCGCCAGCCCCTCTCCCCGGGTAGGGATCTGTGGGGCTGCAGTCCCCACCGGGAGGCTGCTAGGAGCACCCCCACCCCGTTTTAGGCAAGCGGGTTTCTCTGAAGTTAAGCCCCGCAGAGAAGCTTTTGGAGGCGGTGAGGATCCTACGCTGGGCAACTAAACTTTCGTTAAGATCTGGCATTGCTTGGAGACTGGTTACTGATACTGTAACAGGCACTGCCGCTTATCATTGCATTTTTTTCTTAATTATTTACTGATCTCCTTAGCAACTGAAGTCATTTGCAAGGTTTAAGCTAGGGTACAGCTTCATTTACAAAGTAACATGGCAAAAAGGATACGCTGTTGTTTCAGTGATGCATATTTCCCTTGTACTCTGGCAAGATGGGTAAAAGATGCAGAGTGTTGACTTCACTGAGCTGGTACCGCCGTAGACAGACTGCTGATGATTAGTCCAACTCAGGCTTTGTAGTACGTCACCCAGTTGCTCATCTGTGTCTCAGTTTTCTTTAAGCCAATTGAATTATCGTGGATGCAAAAAAAAAAAAAATCTGTCTTCAGAGAAATTCAATCTTTATTGAGGGATGAGTGGGAAAAGATAGTTGTAGCTGGCTAAGGTTAGTAGGACAAATTCATCTCTAATTCAGCACTGTTGAGGCTGGGCCAGGTGCTGGCCAAAGAGACCACTCCATTTGCCAGACTGACTCTCAGGTTCAACGTGCTGCAAAGGTGATGTAGAGCCATTTTTTTTCAGCATTGTGAGGTCCTACATCACACAGCGTTTAGCCCAGTTCAGGGATTTAGTCCAGTGTATCAAGACGTCACCCAGATGTAGCTCACCAACAGTCTCTGCTGTCTGATCCATCATCTCACTAAATCTCATGGATTACAATGGTTGGGTAATCCAGATCTGCTCAGTCAGAAATGCTGAGCACAAGCTGTCAGGCAGATTTGATGCAGAGAATGCCTTTCCCACTCCTGAGTGATAAAAGCAGAGTTGAGCATGGAGACTGGAGTGAGGTGACCACTACAAGGGTATTTCCTCTGACAGCATCCCGCACACGCACAGGGAATGGAAGTTTATGCAAACCTTCATTACAAGTGTAACACTTTAAAAGATTAGTTATGTGGGATGTCACTAGTCTGTTTGTAATTAATGGCTATGTCATGTACTTAAGCAGGATTCATAAAGTTAGGGTTAAAAGCATGAACAGTTGTACTTGTATAATATTGTTGTAAATTAATAAAACCACATTGTAACAGTTGTTTTTTTCTTTCAAGCCCATGAGGAAAGCTCTGTCAAATGCCATGCCAAAAAAAAGGGGAAAAAAAAAAAGGGGGGGGGGGGGGGGGGAAGTGTCTGTGAGGAAACACCTCCACCATAACCATTTATTTATTTTACATACTTAACAGCCCTGATTCATCTGATGTGTTGACTGGTAAGAGGGGAGAGCAACTGTGTGGGCAATGGGAAGGTGCAAAGGCATGTGAGTGATTTGTGGTCTGGTGAGACCAGGAAACAGAGGAGTCAGATGAAACAATTAAAGGGGATGTGGCACCAAGGAAAGAACTAGGAAATACAGAAATTCTGAACCTTCTGGAGAGTGGACTGAGATCTGTAATATGTTGTTGTGTTTGAGCTCTCTAGAGGCTGAGCAGTATTCCTGCAGTAGTACAGGGGGGTTTGCGTGCAAATATTTGCATTTTCACTATGCAGAAGCTGCCAGACAGATGTGGGACTATTTGCATCACCAACGTACAGGAAGATGTTATTCCTACTGTAAAGCATTTATCCATCCAGTTTGTTTAATGCTGAAATGACTAATGGTAGTATTTGCAAAATGATTCGGGTGACTTGTGATCTCCAGTCCAATTCACTGCTTAAATTAAGAGATGTGCCACATACGTATTTATTTTTTTTTTTAGCAAAGTCACAAATGAACTGGGAAAGATAGCTTGGTGTACAGGTTTCCCTGCAAGAAACAGTAATAAGCTTGAAGGTAGTTACAGGAGAAGAGAAAGCTGGTGTAGAGATGAAATGTAGCATTAGTGGGAGAGAGAGCCTAGAGAAAGTGGAAATGAGTGTTTAGGACATTAGTTGCACTGATAACTGATGGTGAGGATATTTACAAAACAAAAAAAAACCCAAACAAACAACAGAAAACCCAACAAACGCATATATTAAAAAGATCAGATCCAGGAGCCAAATCCTTAACTTCTCTCTAAAATTTGATCTGTCAAATGAGCTGCTACTGATAGCAGAGGATATTCCCCATTATATGAAGATATGTCCTGCATTTCTTCTCAAACAGTTAAGCATGTGCACCATCACCACACAGATGATTCATCTCAGGGAGTACTGTGTTTTTGGCAGTGAACTTAAAATATCACATTTTAACACCACAAAGAAATGATTTCTTTGAAAAGATTTCAAGTGCAAAACTCCCAACCATGCCCTTCACTTTACTATAAATAAATAAAAAAAAAAAGCTATTTGCCTAACTCATTCAGAAATAATGGTGAAGTATTTAGCCAGAGTCTGTTGGCACATGTTAGCGGATAGTATTTAATAGCAATATCTCTCTTGAGAAAATGTGCAATATTGAAGTTTTTAAAATACTACATTTCTATGACCTGAAGTAGTGGGTTTGCGTTACAAAATGCCACTTTTTAGTATGAGGCTAATTGTAGACTTTGTTCTTCCTTGCCACCTAACATGTAAACATTACTAACTTGCATAAATGTTTTTACAGTTATTTTCATAGAATCAAAGAATGGTTTGGGTTGGAAGGGACCTTAAAGATCATCTTGTTCTCATTCCCCTAGTATAGGCAGGGACACTTCCCACTAGACCAGGTTGACCAAATTTTTTTGAAAAATTTCAAATTTCAGAGACATTAAAATGATCACATAGGTTATAATATTTATGTTGAGCTCTCTTGCCTTGCAGACCACCCTGTGTAGTTTATGCAGAAATTTTGGGGAACACAGGTTGAGGGGCAAGTTGCAGCTCAACAGTCCTACTCTTCCAAATGCAAAGAACCTGTTGGGAATGTAGGGACTGCACTGGAAGCCGGACATGGTGAGGAAGGTTTCTGCTTGTCAGGGTACTCTCAAAATAGCCTTGTGTGGCCTGTGGTGCATTTATGATGCCTGTAATTTGAATTTGCCTCGCCAGACAAGGCAAGTTATCTGAAACAGTTCTCATTTGCCAACTTCAATGAGCTTTGGAAATGCACGAGCTGGTTTTCAGCCCTTGCAAAGTGTTTTCGTTCCTTAGAACTCAAAGGTATTATGCTGATTTACATCAGTCCCTGATCTGCCCTTGGGATTTGGTTGCAGACTAGCTCAGAGTACCTGGTGAGATAATTGTAGGTATGGACAGAAACAAAAGTGCAAGGTTATTTAGGCTATTTAACCTTGGTACCCTTTCCAAACGTACTGAGCACTGACCTAATATGTCCCATTTGGAGTATCTCCAGGATCACAGTTATATTCAACATAGCAGCTAATTTCTGGAAGTGCCATTCATCTTTTTGCAAGTGCAGTTACATTAAAAATCAGGCTTCACAGGTTACAAAACCAGACACTTAAATATTAGTGGGAAAGGCAACCTATCCAACAGCGGTTAGTCTACCATTTTGTAGATATTTTATAATTCACTTGTTACGCACTTGGTTTTATGGTATGCAGTTCTCAGATATCTCGCTTCATGCAATATGCTAACTAAATGAGCAGTTATGAAATTCTTTTTTTCATCTGTCAGTGTTGTCTCCATTGTGCCTTATGTACTGCATGCCATAAAAATCCTCATTGAGGTACAGAATTACCTCCTTATGGTCATTTCTACAATGCTTTCATAGATCTGGCCCTTTAAAAGAATTTCTGACTGTTAATTGTTGCCATAAAAGGCTAGCTAGTTAGCTAGCAAAACCAACTAAGTTAGGTGCATAGGACTAGTTAAAAAAATAACTCCTTTGGGTTACTAGCCTCCCACTGAAAACCCCATGCAGATAGATACTTCAGTAGGATGTAAAAGCCTAGAAACCATCATGAATCTTGACATTAAGCACTTATTCTATTTCAATTTATTTATTTTTGCATTATTCCTATAGCTGGGATCATGTTGCTATATCCCATGTACAGACGAGGAAGCAAAAGGTCTTTCTAGTCAGACGTGCTAGCTAGACTCATACCATGTTGACTCTCGTCTCAGCACTTCTTGAGATCAGTCCCTCCCAAACTTAATACACAGAGGCTCCTTATTTTCTGACTCTCAAGCTGGTGACTGTAATATGTTCTTTTTTTTCTAACAGTCACTAGTTCACATAATTTGCCTGATCTCACAGGAATTCTGTGGCAGAGGCTAGGATATGCTCCACTTCTCAGGTGTAGGCATTTACTTAGCTCTTGATGGAATCACCAGTTCTTTCTCAGTTCCTGTGCACAGTAGGAGGAAAGGATCTGGAGAAAAAATTAAGCAGTCATGTAACTAAGGACTGTATATAAAATCTAAAACAGCACAGAAAATCCTAATTCTGATACTTTAATTTTTGAGCAATTGACCTGGCAGTCTTGCCATTCTCTTAATATAGATTTTTGGGAATGCAAACATTTAAAGCCAAATTATGTATAAATTCTTGTGAAAGGTGAATTCTCCCATCCTGCTGCTTTCATATTTCTTCTTTTAATGGGTCATTAGAAGGTTCAGCTCTTTAGATTCATAGCACATCCTCTACCACTTGACTTAAGAGTAGAAGATTTGTCAGCAGAAGACAGCAGAAGACTGCCAGATTGGCAGAGGGTTCGAGAGGGGAAAAAGAAACTGAGGGAGAGTGGAAATTAGTGCAGTTCACATATATCAATTAATTACATAGATAATCTTAGATTCATAAGTAGCAGATGCAAATTCTCCAGAGAAGTGTGTTCTAAGGTTCACATCCTGAAACTCCTGCCTCTCTTTTGCTTAACACTCTTGCTCTTTACACCCTCCTTATCTGCTTTTTTCAGTTTCACATGTCTCAGCTGACTTCTGCACCCTCACCGCACCTAAAGTGCCTTCTCCTCTGCCACTTCATTAGTTATGATGATGATGCTCCATTAGCATCTTCCTGCCCTGGTTTTGCCCTTCCCTCCTTATGCATCTCTTATCATCGTTTTACCCCTCTCCTTGTCTTTGGCTGCTTCTCTGTCCTACTGTCCTCCACCCTTTAGGTCTTGATTTTAATGTTTTTGTACTGAAGACTCATCCCTTCTTCAACCATCTTGTCTCATCAGAGAATACGACTTCTCCTTTTACTCCGCTTCTTTCCATTTTGAGGTTGCTGCTCTCTCTTCTTCCTCGCTGCCCACAGGCAGTGTGCCAGCTCCTGGCCATGGCCACCAGCAGCAGCACAGAGCAGGAATTATGGGGTTTGTCCCTCTCAGATGCTGTACTAACGGGTGGGTGAGTTTGGAGAAATGAGTATGAGGTTAATATGTGGGAGCTGAATGCCAAGTTTGAGCTGTGAAGGGGTGGGGGTAAGCAATTCATAAGGACCCACCTGGGAATTTACTGACAGACTCTCAACAGGTATCCAGGGAGAAAAAGAGTGAACAGAAATGTTCGTTGCCCTGCTATGTATGTGTACATTCTGTTAGAAGGCGGCAAAAAGCCTATCCCTTGGCACAAATCATTACCCTGCCAAATGTTATGTCCCAGCTTCAAACCATAGTGACACTAATATATTCTCAGAAAAGAGACTATTTGATTGGGTTCGTTCTTACTATTTAAGTAAGAGCAAAATATTTCTTTTCCTTTACTAAGTTTTGAGAAATGTCTGACTCATTCTTACTGAAAGTTCCCAAAACTTGCGTCTGAGGTAGGTACCAGGGATAAAAAATTCTCTCCTCAACTGTTATTTTGGCAAAGGTAGAAGTAGTAGAATACAAAATATTCCAATTGGACATCTTGAATAACTTTAAAAATAGGCTGTTGCTACCTGAACTATCAGTTACTGAATTAAAAAAAAGGGGAAAAGAAAAAAAAAAAGAAAGAAAGAAATTCGTATGACATTTAAAGCTAAGTAGTCTGAGAAAATTCTTTTCTTGAAAATGTGTGACATTTTCTGTTTGGGAAGAAACACATGTTGAAACTGCTCCTCACTAGACAAGAAAATAGCATTTTTGGATGAACATTTTTCTCTCTTGTGCCAGGAGTTTTCTGTCTGGTTTGGTTCGGAAACAGGTAGGGGATGTCATAGCCTAGTCACGTCCTGCAGAGGAATGTTTCTGATTTATTTCTTTTAGGAACTGTTAAAAACTGCGTTCCTTGGCCCAAGACTGAAGAACAGCTGCATTATTTTTGAAGACAAAAAGTATCATATCTGTAGTGTGAATATTTACACGTGGGTGCAGAATTTTGTGTTTACATAAAAAACAGTGTTAAGCATACACCACCTAAGAACAACTAGATTTTATGGTTAACCGCATGAATCGTTAAGGATTAATTCCCAGCATTTTTTCAAAAGGCACGCGTAAGAAATCAGGCAGGGTATGAAGTGAAAATGTTAACGTGCTGTACCTCTGTATCCCTTTTTTGACAGCGATTAGTGCAAAGCTAACTGCGCGTATAACCTGCGGCAAGGAGCACGGGGAGACACCTAAGAGACAGTGACAATGTCTTTAAACTGGTGGGCAATTCCTACTCGACTTGGAGTTTTTAAAGCGAACTGCAAAGGGCTAGCATGCCTCTTGGTCTTCACAGTGAGCGTTTGTGGCAGTGCCCTGGGGATGTGTCCAACAGCCTGCATCTGTGCCAGTGATATCGTGAGCTGCACCAATAAGAACCTCTCTCGGGTGCCAGGAAATCTGTATAAATGTATGAAAAGGCTGGATCTGAGTTATAACAGAATTGGTTTTTTGGAGCCTGAATGGGTCCCAGTGCTGTTTGAGAAACTGAACACTTTAATAATCAATCATAATAGCATTAGCACTATTATCACTGGAAGCTTTTCCACAACCCCAAATCTGAAGTACCTAGACTTGTCCTCCAACAGCCTGAAGACACTGGGCAGCCCTGTGTTTCAGGAGCTAAAGGCACTGGAGGTTCTCCTGCTGTACAACAATCAGATAACACAGATCGAGTCTTCAGCCTTCGGAGGATTGTACAAATTGCAGAAACTGTACTTAAGCTATAACTTGCTCTCGCATTTCCCGCTGGACTTGTACACTGGAAAACATAAACTGACAGACCTTGTGCTGCTGGACATTTCCTTTAACCACATCCAGTCAATGCCTATTCAGCGCCTGAGTTCAGTGCCGGCCAAACATCTTAGTGGAATTTATCTTCATGGCAACCCATTTAATTGTGACTGTGTGCTGTACTCCATGCTAATCTTCTGGTATCAAAGGCACTTTGGCTCGGTGGTGGACTTCAAAAACGAGTACACCTGCTTGTTGCGATCAGACTCAAGAGGTTACAATAAACTGCCTTTACTGCACGACAACTTTCTGAATTGCTCTGAAAGCACCGTCAACAGCTCTTTCCAAGCCTTTGGGTTTATTCACGATGCCCAGGTCGGGGACAGGCTGATTGTACACTGTGACAGCAGAATCAGCGATGCGGGCACGCACTTTGTTTGGGTCAGTCCGGATAATAGATTGCTGGAGCCAGACAGGGAGACCGACAACTTTAAGGTGTTTCCTAACGGCAGCCTGGAGATAACAGATGCCCAGCTGGAGGACTCAGGGCTGTATTCCTGCATCGCAATAAATAAGAAAAGACTACTGAATGAAACCATAGAGGTTAGAATAAATGTTAGCAATTTCACAGTGAACAGGGCCCACGCTCATGAAGCATTTAATACAGCTTTTACCACCCTTGCTGCCTGTGTAGCCAGTATTGTTTTAGTACTGCTGTATCTCTATCTGACCCCTTGTCCATGCCAATGTAAGGCGAAAAGGAGGAAGAGGAAGCTGAACCAAAGCAGTGCCCACTCATCCATACTGAATTCCACACCGCCGCAAGAGCTGCCAGCTGACGAGAAGAAGGCTAGCACGGGTAAACGGGTGGTTTTTCTGGAACCTGTGCATGAACCAAAACACAGTCAGAATGGGAAAGTAAAACTGTTCCCTGCTGACAATATCATTGCTGAGAGTATCTTGAAGACTACTCGAACAAAATCCGACTCTGATTCTGTCAACTCCGTGTTCTCAGATACCCCTTTCATGCCATCAACTTAGGTTGCTGCCTGTGTTTGTATCGTGCAGTTATGTTTCTGATTACCTCCTTCGCTTGTAGCAGCCATCAGGTAATATAAATAAAAAGAGAGAAAATGTTTTAAAATAACTATCTATTGTCAGTCCTTGAACTGTGTCTCCTTTCTCTGTGAGTGCAGAGCCATGTGACAGTGATATCTTGTTGGGGAAAAACAAATAAGGTGGCATTAACGTGAATGTCTTCGATGCAAGCTTAGCCTTGGCTTTTACTCTCTGGTCCGTACATAGCAATTTCTCATACACATTTAGAGACGCTTTCAGTGCATACAGCTGACTCTTCAGAGGCAGAAGCTGACCCCTATAAAACACTCTCAGTCGTGCTGATAACTCAGCTCCTCTGCAGTAAGCACAGAAGCAAACTCAGACGGTTGCTGAGAAAAATGCTCAGGCTTCCTGCAGTTCCTTTCACAGGCTCATAAAATCTTTACAGTAAAATCACTAAGGGAAAGAAGTCATGAGTTCTCTTGGACTGATCAGAACAAAAAGATTAAATTTGCCACCAGGATGCCTAGCAGCACTGTATAAATGTTTATGGCCATCAGCTGATAAAGCGTTTGCCAATCTAGAAAATGTGATTTCAGTCAAAACTTAGTCATGGGATTACTCATGAGAAGTAGAGTCATTATATTTGATTACAAATATTGACATGTAATGAGAACAGGTAAAAGTTAACGTGTTAGCTTTGCAATTGCCTTAGTCAAGAAATTAAAGTTGTCAGTCATGAAGACTCAAGCTAATCAGCAATAACTCAGTAACTGCTTTGATTGCAATCAGTTGTCTTAGCCTCCGCTGTATGGTTGGCATCATGTGTGGTGAACAAGCCTGCTGCCATCACCAGGGCTCCTGCTTCTTCTTAGAGCTGGGTGGCTTCTCTTCAGAGGTAACTTCACAATACAGGGAAAATATTTCAATTAATCTCAATGGCACGTTATTCCAGGAGTCTTATAAAATTTTCTTCCAAAAGATTTTTCTCAAAAGATGAAATACAGTATTTGTACAAACTCATGAAAAATATAGATAAATTTACATGCTGTGAATTCAGAAAGCACAGCTTTTCTCTACACTTGGCCCTTGTATGTACTGCTTCCTTGCTTGCCTGAATGTGTCATTGTCAAAGTTTGTGAACCTGCTAAGACTGGCCTGGACTGAAAAGTGTTGTAATGAGCATACTGTTCTATTTGCTATTGCTTTTTTTTTTTTTTTTTTAACTTATGTTGGGACTGGCCTGGAGTTTGCCTGTCTTCCTAACATTAATTAGTACCAACTTCAAACGAGTTTTGCAGGGATTTACAGGTTACAGGAGAAGAGTAATTTGAGCACGTCTGTCTCATTCTGTTATTTGGGGAATATACTGAAAGGGTGAAGGATAAACAAATCAGAATCAAAGGGCTACATGGTATGGTAACTGTAACATATTTTTGAGAGGCTTACTGTAACAGCTACTTGCCATTTTTTGTGATTTATTTTGAAAGGCATATCATCATGCCAAAGCTTGTATCTGGCTGAGCCAAAGCTGTCAACAATTCATTTGCTATGGAGAAATCCTGATGTAGCTAATTGTTTGAAAGCAAGCTAGCTGGAAAACAGATTAGATCAGGAAATGGTGTTGCTGTGATCTATGCAAATTATGTGGAATTAGGAAACCGATGGAGGTTTTCATTCAGATGTTTTGGGCAACAGAAGATGGAAATTCTTTTTCTAGGCAGAGCATAATAAATATTAGGAGATAAAGGTGACATGGGGTTTGGGTCTTTTATTTGTCCATTTATCTGTGCAAATTTAAAAATGGCTTCTGCTATCAAGCAGGTTAGTGTCCTTTCATAAAGCTCTTTCCCCCTTTTGCCTGTATACATGCAATAAACCAATATCCTTATGTTTACATATAGAATATGATGGAAAAAAAGCAATTGTCTTTGTTAAAATCGGCAATATAGTTGGGTCATCTGACAACTAGGCAAAGGCTTGACACTGTGTCCTTCTCAAAGATTCTGTTATTGAAAAGATTCAAGTAAGCTGCATGACCTGCTGCTGTGCCATGCCCTTGGTGGGTAAGTGTCCTCCATGTTGTGCAAGGAGATGATCAGTAGCCTGGGGTCAAAGGGTTAAAAGGGTGGTGAGGCAGAGTGGGAAATGGAGAGGCAAAATCTCCCACAGAATGTTGTACAGATCAGTTGCAGCTCTGGGCAGATACTGTGCTCTGTTGTCCTACATGAGGTTAATTGACCTAGATTTCAGTGTTTACACAAAAGCGCTGATGGTCAGTTCCAAATTGGGCTGAAAAAGAAAACAGGCTGTTAGGGTGCGGCTGGGAGGCAGATGTACACATCTCCTTAGCAGCCACTTGCTGTTCACAGCACAAGCCAGTGACGCTGTGTATTGGACTGACCATGCATTTTAAAACTGCACAGTAGTCCTAAATAGAACACAAGAGATCCTGCAGCCTGCCTTCTGCTGGGCTGCTGTCCTGCAGCAAGAGTGCAGGAATTTGTGGGATCAGAGTAATGCTACCGGGTGAATAGAGAAGCTGAGCGTTGCTCTAAAAGACAGGTATTTACTGTGATTATTAACTGGCTATATTTTACTCTCTGCTTCAAAGTGCTCATCATAACTGTGATTAGGAACAAGGTGGTCAAACTGAAGCTTTAGAAGGAGCCATTCACTTGTTTGCTACTTCTTTACTCTATTACAGTCTTGTGAGTTCAGTAGGTGCAGTTTTAATAAAGATTTTTAAAGTCTTTACTGAATATTTACCATCAGCACTAATACCACAAATCTACAGTCACAGTCCTCTCCTTGGAAGGCTGTGGAAAGCCAATGCAGCTGTTCCTCTTTTCCCACCACAACACAAGTCCTCCAAGGGCTGTGAGCAGGGAACTGCCATCCAGCTCCACAGCCACAAAGCACCCTGGTGTTGTTGCATGGTCAGGAGAGGAGGCTCCCCAGATGCCACACCAGTGCTTCCTTGTTACTCTGTGTCCTGTATTTCATGTTGCTGTTTCCAGCAACTACCTAAGAGCTGAATGATATTTTTAATACCTTCTGCAAGGTGATGAGTGCTCTGGCAGCAGTCCAGCACTGCTCTTAAAATGGCCTTGCAGTAAGGCAGAGGTACCAACCCACTGGCAAGAAGTCTCTGGTTGGGCATGGGGTCACTCACTGCCTCTGATGCCCAGAATGAGATATTTCCCATGCAACTCAGATTACCATGAGAGAGTTTTGCTCTCCCTTTTCTTCTTTCCAGTGCCTAAGACTGAATCACACAAGTTCATAGACAGGGTTTTAAACTGTAGCTCAATATTCTGTCTTTTTGTGGTCCTCCTTTGAACCTAGGTCTTCCAGCACTTCAATGGTGGTGAATCGCTTTTCTCTTACTCAAGGGCCTGTTGCATCAGTTCCAGCTGTCTCATGAATCAAAAGATAAAGGTAATGGCCACAAACAGCTCTGAGATGTCATGTACTTGGTTCTCTGTTTTTCCAGTACCACACATGCCTGAAAGGTATAAGCTTTTGTGCAGTGCATTAGAAACCGGTCGTATGAGGCCAGCCCTGAGCAACAACAGCAACCACACAATTGTGTTGTCCCCATATTACCCACCTGTAGTGGCAGGTGAGAGGGGAGGCTGCTAGTCATGTCTCCTGACCTCAGTAAGGTTAAGTATCTGACTGCAGCCACCCCTCTAACAATGAACACCTACAATGGCTGACTGTCCCTCAAATGGGATGAGCAGTTGACAACCAGGTTGGAAGCTGGGATTGAACCAAACCAGCCCTTCTGTTGGCTGTGACAACCAGTGCTATGTCCTGTTAACCCAGATGTTCACCCCTGGCTTGTTAGATAAATAGCATTCCGGGTTACAGAATCACAGAATCACAGAATCTTAGTGGTTGGAAGGGACCTTTGAGATCATCGAGTCCAACCACATGAAAAAAAAAAAAAACAAAAAAA